>CAJVPI010000599.1:0-25657 GCA_910592345.1 Paraglomus brasilianum
ATTGCTATACATATTTTCATCTTGGCTGGCTTGGTTGAGTTGGCCTTCCCACTCGTCTATTCAAAGGGCATAACAAAAAAAAAGTAATTAACGACGGTTCACAGAAACTGGATGACAAATATAGATTGGAGCGAAGCATTTATTGTTGGTATTGTACAAAGTACACAGCAAGGCTCGCAAAAATGTGTAAAAACTTTGAAGCAAAAAATAAGAATCTAAATAAATACCTAGCATGTGCTGTAGGCTTTCGTTGTATCCACCTTGTGGAATAACCGATAATGAAATGCAACAAAAGTTAAACTTCTCTCTATATCATGGTAATGAAAATTGCAGCAAGAGAACGTGTAGATTATAAAGACGTACCTGCAGAAGACGATGGCGGCAAGTGAGATATAGAAAATAATAATAATAATAATAAAATGGTAGGTGAACGCTCGTACGTCAAATAAGAATAGTGCGGTAAGAAAGCAGTATATATGTTGGTATAAGTGAACGCAGTCGTGGTATTTACCTTCTGGTTGGCTTTTGATTTCTTTGATTAGTTTCGCAATGGTTTCAGCTGGCCCTCTTTTCAAACCATCTTCCATAAGTTTTTCCGTAGTCAGTTCGAGAAAAGCGCGACCAGCGATTTCTTGGTCTCCAATGACTTTGATGTGCTTATCATCAAGGTCCAGTTCGTCTTTTTTGGACTGCAAGTACGTAAGAACTTGAGCTCGCTTCCATTTGCTCACTTCTTCGACCAAAGGGACTGATGGAAAGGACATGTTAAAATTATGGTGTAGATCAAGAAATTATCAGCCACAATCTCCTATATGCCATCATCTCAGTACAGCCAGAAACGTGATTGGCTGGTGATCTTAACAGTAGCGGGAGAACAATTGCGCAGTAATAATCACAGTTCGTAGTATATCACTAATACCAGTAATTGTCACAACCGCTTTCTGACCATTTATGAGTGGGCCATAAAGTCGTAAAACGTAATGAGGGGTTTGATTAATATACTCGTTCGATTCCTCTATATCAACAGGCATAAATGTATGTACTGGCGATTGAATAGTGATAGAGCGTTTTCAAGAATCATAGTTAACCCCTCGTCGTTTTCTGCAACTATACTATTACGAGTAGGAATACCTGGTAAATAGTCTTCACTGGAATATCGTAACGATTTGCTTGTCTTTACATTTTTTGGGTATAAGGCGTTATCGCTATTATTTTCGAGCTCAGAAGCACAATATTTTGCGTTTTGTTTGTGTTTTGGGTATCGCACTCACGATTTTTCAAAAGTATATTATCGGTTATGGAAAAGTTCAAATAAAAAAACGATTAATTGATTGATTATTTATTAGAAACATCTCTGTTAAATACAGAGCGCCTGCGCTAAAAAATTAATGCTAATATGGGATTCTATTGTTGTCCTTATATTCTGCGGACTCTGGACTGGCAAAATTTGCAATAAAGGCTGTTATTGGCCTGAAGGGTGTAAAATTCATTGGAAAGCTCCTATGCGTGTACCTTGTAAAGAATGTGGTAGGTTGACATTCTCTATGTTTCGTGCATGTAGAGATCATTCCGGCAAGTATCGGTTTAAAGATTATTATCAACGAAAAAAACTAAAGATGACGCAAAATGGAATCAAAGAAAATACATAGTGTTATTTCATGGTGACAAAAAAATTTAGTGATAAAGTTAACTAGTTTTTTTATATTTTAGAACGCTAAGGCCTCTCTGAAAAATCAAACTTTTTTACTTTTTTTTTTTATTTATTGTACATATTGATATGTATGTCAGTGAAAAAAGTTTTGTTTTTTTTTCTAGACGTTTTATTTTCATAGTGACAATAGTGACAAATGTAAAATAATAATCAAGAAAAAAACAAACCGGCTTAAAGCGTCCAAAATTCATAGAAAAAGTGTCACCGCTAACGTCACTATGAAAATTTTTTCATAAAGACAGAATTTTTCACGGTGACAAACATGTCACATATTTTGACACGCGAAGCGTTATTAATTGAAGGCATAAAATAATATA
Source organism: Paraglomus brasilianum (assembly GCA_910592345.1). Classification (NCBI taxonomy): domain Eukaryota; kingdom Fungi; phylum Glomeromycota; class Glomeromycetes; order Paraglomerales; family Paraglomeraceae; genus Paraglomus; species Paraglomus brasilianum. The sequence continues at coordinate 2,029 of CAJVPI010000599.1, forward strand.
ACCGGAGGATTAAGATGAGACGTCAAGAGCAGTGTGAGACTCGCTCTGCGAGGATACTACACAGCTGATGAAGAAATAAATGAAATCGATCATCAATTATCTCCAGTTTATTTGCGGAGCAAAGGCACTCACGTGCCCTCAATTTATAATTGGATACATTTCACTATGGTCTGAGAATCTAATTGCGCAAAGTTGTATCACGAGTGTCTCACTTGGTGTAAAACTAATAATAAAAAACCGTTACATAATATTATTCTCGGAAAAAATTTATTTGTTTCGCAAAGCGACTTACGTCGCCCAGAAATCGGAATAGTGGTTGGGAAAAGAGAATGGCAATATGTTCTTAATCGGTCTATAATTATGAACAAGATATATAAATTATTTGATAGTACTGAGAAGCATCGCTGAGCAATTTTTAATTTAAACACATTTACTATATGTTGTAGGGAAAATCAATTCCTACCAGTTGTTGGTATAATAATAATTATTCTCGCAAAACTTATAAAACTCTCACTGTTAACAATTGCGGTTTGTAGAGTAACGAAAATTTTTCGATATCTGCTTCACAGAGCGCTCTGCGCCTTGTATATATCTTCAATCCTTGCAAAATCTCTTGGTGCCAAGTTTATTCGCATTACAATAATACCGAACTTGAGCATGTTTCATAAATGTGTCACCTGGTCGACAAAACCATTCAATTACCACATTCTAAATTTTTTTAGCTGAACGTATACGCTTTTTCCATAGACGGTATGTTCGCTGGATAATAGTTGCTGCTCGATTTTTTTCATACAAAGTTACAATAAAATATGCATACTTGGATTTTAAATTCCTCAAATTTAGAGTTGTAATCTAAATATTCGTTTCTGGTTAGATTGTTTTTAATACGGAATACACAATTTTGCCAATAATACTTATTAGTAATATCATATCCAGACGTCTACGTATATATATTAATATGGGTGGATGATATTTTGCGAATCGTAACCAAGCTTTAGACGTTTGATATACTTGTTAACATATTCAGTTAACCTGTTTCAGGCGTATTTGCCTTTTACCCATCCCTTTATAATATCTTGAATATTGGTCATGTCTACTAAGTTGATATTTCAAACTGTGAATTTTAATAAAGATTTTTTATTTAATTGTTGGCTAGCTTCCCTGGCTGACGATGCAAACTCGATCTCATCGTACTTGAATGACGACACAATCGCAAACTCGTCGTCACTTGGTCAATAAAGACTATTTTTTTTCCAGCTATCTCTGCTGGCTAACGTCACAGGCTAACTCCGCAAGTCAACGCCGCGAGCCAATACATGGATAAATAATACAGAAAAATAAACTAGTAAATAACTTGGCAACTGTTGAATTGCAAGTTTATTCAAAAACTTTTTGAGTCTCTAAATTATAATAATTGACAATGTTAATATCATAAATTAATTTCATTTACACCAACATGTAAAACAAGTTATTGTTTTCATACCTGCGGCTGAATCCAAATCATATCTAGTAGGTAAGAGCTTACTAGAGTATTTACTCTCTTTCTCGAGACGTGATAAGGGTTTACATCACTGCGATAGATGGTATTCCACACGTTGTTAACCCTGCACGTCTCATCAAGAAGCTTGTTAATATCCTTCCGAATTGTGCGTGCGTCTGGATGCTTATCAGGATCATCGTTACAACACTGCTCGGCAAGTTTCTTGTATTCCTTTGGTGCTGAATCCGGCATTGGTGGTCGTAGTCCATTCAAAATATCACACATTAAATATCTATCAAACTGCCTATCTCTAAAAGGTTGTTCACCACTGGCCATTAAATACATAATAACTCCAAAAGAATACACATCTGATTTTTGAGTAAATTTACAAGTAGAGAAGACTTCCGGTGCAATAAAAGGTAAAACTCCTCGAATAGCTGAAATCGACTCATTATTGTGTGAATTCATTGGTCGTGACAGACCAAGATCGCATACAAATGTTTTTGTCTTAGACCCATCATCATTATCACGCAAAACCATGTTTCCGCCATGAAGATCACAATGCACTAATCCAGTAACATGAATAGTTTTTAGATTACATGAAATATCCTTCAAATACTGTAATTTTATTCTCCATGTTAATTTGTTAATATTTTGATCCAAATAAGACAAAAGACTACCATGGTTAGCATATTGCATAACAATCATGTACTCTTTTGTTTCTAAGTCTTGTGTGACTCCATAAATTTCAAGGAAATACTTATTTGCGCACTTGGCATGATTTCTGAACTATTTAAATATAAATAAATAATAAATCATGTGTCTCAATTTAACAGATGCACGTGTCCATATAAGCGTCATATCCATTTCCCCTATCAGCAATACAACATTCCAAATAGGCATGATTTGCAGAATTAAGATTTCTTAATAAACTCATCGAATTGCTTATTGTTCCATTAGACAATTCCACACGGGAGTATTCCACAGAATCCATATTGAGAATAACAATGGTGAAACTTCCTATCAGCAACCACGTACTAGTTGTTATCATCATACTTGGTAAACCCTTTTATCATGCTGTTGCGACACCCAAGCCATCTGGTACATTGACTGACATCATTCTTGTGCTTGTGTGTCGGAAGTGAGTATATTCTAGCAAATTCACTCACAAGTGTTGGTGTGCATTCTTCGCTACTTCAAGGCTATGCAAGGAATCCACTCAAGTCTATAGCTTTTAATCAAGTTCTCAATTACTGATGACATAGTTTAAATGAGAACATTTCAACACTTCATTGTGTTGCACTCACAATCACTCTTTACAGACATTTCCATGCTTTCACTTAAGCAAATTACTAACCTTTTTTTTTCCGTTTACCGTAAAATCTTTGCGGCGAATCTTATATACATACAGTATACTACCCGCCCATGCTTTTTTATAGTCTAATACATTATTCCTGTCATGCTAAATAAAGCGGTATGCCATAATAATAATAGATATAACTGCTATGAAATATAAATATACAGTATGATAAATTTATCATATTATACACATATATCGCACAAAGATACTAAATAAAGTTTATATATTAATCGTCACCAAACGGCGTCGACGTCGCAACGACGTGTGATTTACTAGACGGACTCTGAAATAGAATTCCATTTCCCGTGTCAAAAATTTCTCTAAATCCTCTAACATTATATCGCACGGTTGAAACTGTGGCCCTCGCTATTACGGACGCAGAACTGATACTTTCATTCCAATAAGTAATGAGAAATTATATAAGTTTGTTTATGTTTTATTTATTTAAGATGCGTAATAGTCAATTATTGTTTACAAAATATCAATAACTAAACTAAAATGTCTCAAGTCATCGATATATTTACTATGATTCTCTCCAAACCAACGAAATTGTTATCTATTAAAACAATCGCTCCACATTCTTATTTTTGTCCGCAATGCTACCTAATTCTTATTTATTCGTTCTTTCGTACGAACTACAAAACATTCTGCGTGATAGAAAATTATCCCCAATCCATGCGTCCCGCTTTGTTGCTCGTAATACTTCCACCCGGTATACTTTAACGGCAGTATAAACATTGTTACAAAGTGATTCAGCCAATAAATAAACTCATGTTGTTATTACTTTTCAGTTAATGCACAAACGTCGCGGACAATTTCCCATCAAATTGTGTATATCACTAACTACGTTTCTATATTTTATAAGCAAATTTTCGCTACCAAGCGCCTCTACACTGCCAGACGTTGTACATTTTTCCTGCCGAGACAAACAAGCGTTCAGGCTGTAATTTGGAATATAAGGTAAAACTATAGCACATTCACTCATCACGCACTTTCCCAGAATAGTCTTTCAAATATCAAGTACGTAATTACGCTATTGTCATATTTTTTTTGTTTAGTCAAAAGAGAGAGGCACCCCAACAATCAAAAACAATGAACCTGAAGGGGGAGTAACGGTTGATAAAGAAGAAGGTATATTATTATAAGAAGGGGAACAAGAAAAACACTAACTGACACATCGACAAAAACATTACGTATTGAGTATATAATTTTATTCTTACATAGTGAGAACCATTTAAATAAACTTTCAGTAAGACTAATTTGATGCTAATAACAATATCAACATTAATAAAGTTAGATAAAAATGTACTCTAAACAAAATTCCTAAAATAAATATACTAATACTAAAGGCCGAATCGCCACACACTAGTTAGAACCCATTCGTATATATATTTATTTATCCGAAATATTAACTATATCCATTTTTAGAAATATAATGGTAATAAAGTTGACCAGTCAGTGGTATCGACCCTGGTGTCAGGTGAGGAAAACAAAAGAAATTAAACTACATAAGATTATTATTATTACAATTCAACTGTTTCAAGTACTAATATATCAATAAATTTTATACATACTTTGAACGACTGTTATTCAAAGAGACGCGCAGTGAGTAATTGTTAAAAAAAAAGGGGGGGGAATACAGTATATGCTTACATTTTCTTCTAAACTTTAAAACCTATAAATAAACTTTGTGTATGACAACCAAGCCCTTACAAATGTAAGACCTTACTAGAGTATTTACTCTCCTTCGAGACGTGATAGAGGTTTTACACCAGTATGATATATGGAATTCCATATATCAGACTCATCCTTGTCTATTTTATTCAAGTGAAGCCAAAGTTCCCAGCTCGCTGGACGCTTGTTAGGATCGGCATCACAACAACGCTCAGCGAGTTTCTTGTATGCCTCTGGTGCTGAATCAGGCATGGCAGGTCGCAGTCCACCCATAATATCGCGTACTAAATCGCTATCAAGTAATCTGTTCCCGAAAGACGGTTCACCACTGGCAACCAAATACATAATAATACCAAATGCATATACATCTGATTTTGGCGTAAATTTGCGAGAATGAAAGACTTCTGGTGCAATAAAAGGTGTGACACTTTGAACGGTTGATTTATACTCTGACATCCGTGAGTGTGAGCAACCAAAGCCACATATGGATGCTTTACTTGAACCATCTCTACTGGAATTAAAAACTATGTTTCCATCATGAAGATCGCAATGCACCAATCCAATGCTATGGATGGCAATCAGGCAATTTATAATATTCCTCATACACTGTATTTTCATCCTCCATGTCATCTCATTAATATTGCGATTCAAATAAGACAAAAGAGCACCATTATCAGCATATTGCATTACGATCATGTATTCTTTTGTGCCTGGGAGTTGTGTAATTCCATAAACTTCAAGAAAGATAAAGCGTGTATTACACTTGGCATGATTTCTGAACTGTTGAATGAGAAATAAACAAGATTAATATGACTTTTACAAAGTTAGGTTAATTGTATCAAGAAATTACTTACTTCGGAAATAAATAATTCCGGCATGTGATCAAAATTCTTGAAACGTTTAAGAACAACACGTTCTCCATCGTTAATTCGGCCTTCGCTATTGTTGTATCTTGCAGTATAAACTGTATCACAACTACCAGATCCGATCTCTTCAATTTTATCAAAGTCGGTATATTGCATAAACTTAATGTCATCATAAAACCGCATAAATCTATCCAGAACTTCGCGTATCTCACTGTAGAACACCAGACAATAATCTCGGGTAGATGGTATTTGAGTGATTCCGATAATCCAGATATTATCTGGTGTTAATATCTCCGGATAATGCTTGGTCAGCTGTTTTTGAATAAACGACATTCGTTACGACAATCAAACCATCGTTCTAAAACACGTGAACACGTATATTATTTTTAATAGAGATGCTTTACCTGATAAAAATCAAACGATTGACTGTTCTGTCCATCAACTATCGTCTTTAATAATACGCTTACCAGTGTACTTGTTGGGAGTTCTAACCAATCCGCCGTGCACGCATATTGTAACAAGGTCGTCTCTCGTATGTTTTTCAATTGCGAATACTCAATCCATTGTAGATAGGCATCAGCTTTATGCTTCGTATTGCTCCATGATTTCATTATAAACGAATCCAGAGAATTATGGCCAGTAGTCCAATCAATAAATCTTGATGTCTTACACCAAAAACAGAATGTAGGTCTATTATATTCAAATTGTTCTGTACATCCTAGACATACTCCAAGCTTGTGCATTTCTTTTATTAGATAATATTCTTTTTCTTGTGCATCGTATGTAAATCCAATAGCAATCCAGACGTTTGTCATAGAAATATCCGGGTGGTTATCACACAACTAAGGAATTAGGGAATTGAGTCGATAATAGACAGAAAAACCAATAATAATAATAAGCACGTTATATTATAGTTCACCTTGTCATAATATGAATCGTCCGTTTCATCTGTTATCTCGAGTGAAATCAGTTCAACAGTTGCATCAGGAGTAGGTAGACCCTTTATCGATACCTGATTTCCGTCAAACACAAGGCAATCAAATGGGATCCATTCCAAATAGGGTTCATCTGCTGATTTTGTTTGTATTTGTGACTTTTTGATAAACTCGTCGAGTTTCTTATTGTTACTGGTCCACCCATTAGATAATTCTTTATGTCCACAAATGCACCACATCGGACTACATCTGAGTATTCCGCATGCAGAGCAGAATCCATATCGAGAATAATAATATTGAAACTGTCTGTCAGCAACCATGTAACAATTGCCTTGGTACCTGGTAAATCCTTCTATCAGTGCATTGCGTTCCTCAAGCCATGCTGCATATCTTTTGAACTGACTAGGTGAAATATCGTCCCTATGTATGAGCGTTGAGAGTGAGTACTGTCTGGAAAACTCACTTATAAATTCTGGTGTACACTTTTTTTCGTTTCCAAGTAATAACAGAATCATCTTTTGATTCCATTCTCCTGTGCAGTAGATGATTTTGCTGGCAGCGACTTTACTCAAGTCTATGTCACAAAATACTGAAAAATGAATCCATTGAAGACTGTAATATTCCTCGCGAAATGATTGAATCAAGTCGTCAATTGCTGGACATCTCGACATTTTTGCGAAAAAGCTTAAAGGTAACAAGATTTGTTAAGCACTCTTGCTTTTGTACCACATTACCAAATAGTGCATCTCGGAAAGTAAACTCCGCCGAGCGCTAACAAACCTACTAATTACAGAATTAACGCCATTATAAACATTTGACTGTGAAATCGTGCGGCGCACGTATTACAAGTAGCATAGTAATTCTAATCACACTCTTTTTTATTTTTTGGGGCGACGTTGCATGTAACATACTACAGATATTAGATCTGGATCACGGACGACCCAATGACTCTATGACAAGGACACTCCTATTAGATATATCATGTTCCGTATGTAATCCCGCGTACTGTGTACTGGGAAACACGAATCAAGCGAACATAAAGGTTATTCGCAATCACTTGTCCAGCAATAAGTATAGTTACATTTTAGGAATGTAGTAACTAAGTCGGTAGCATCGATGCTGTGGGGCCCATTGTCGCAGTGAAGGGCAGAAAATAACCGACAGGCAAAAAGGGTTAAACTGCGTGCCTTAAGATCAAGTTGTTACGTACTAAATATTTTATACATACTTTGAACTATTATACGTAGAGTCACGTATGCTTATATGCTTCTTCTAATGTTCAATAATGTATAGAATAAACTGAGTCTTTGTGCATGGCATCTGAATTGTTAACAACAAATGAATTAATAATACTTAATTGATCTTTGCAATGAACAATCACTGTATTTTTTATACCTTAACTGAATCAAATCATAGCTTTTTCTTTACTAGATTCTTCTCGAAGTTTTACATCAACGTAATACTGTAATATGGTATTCTATATATAGCATAACGTTGTTACCCTATCTATATCCGACAAACACCAGATTTTACATTTTCTTCCTAGATAAATCATTATCGGATAAGTCAACAATGTGTTGCAATGCAATGCTCTTATACGATGCGCAATGCATATGTCGGTTCAAGATCGTCGTTTGAGAGGACAGCAGGAAAAGGGAGAAACTATATTTCTGTGTAGTTCAGGAAATGTGTATTTGTGATTCGATGGTTTATTTGTTATGATCTTTGAACAAGACGATTAAAGTTGGTTTCTGGTCCTAGATGAGTTGTTGTATAAATTTTAGAATATATTCCCATTTAATAGGCCTCCTCCCTAAACCTTCCCAGTCCTTTTCTACTCAAATCCCTAACACAACACGCACACTCACCATGAGAATGACATCAACATTGATCTCCATGGAAACAACATATCACTTGGTTTCAAGCACATATTCGTCTCTTTCCTCTTCTTCCTCTTCCTCTTCTTCCTCTTCTGCTTCTTCCTCTTCTGCTTCGTCAGCCACGACATCCTCGGCACCGGCAGCCTTGAGTAATGATGTAAGATGTGCATTGATATCGTTTTGCAACGACCGTAAATTATTTTTCAGAGTTCCCAACATTTTCTTTTCGCCATCCTCAGCTTCTGGGGAGTATTGGAATTCTTTATCCACGACCTCATTTTTGGAGTACGTTGCAGAAATCGACATGCTTTTCCTTTAGTAATAAGGCAGAATGCTAATATTAAGAAGCTGTAATGTGCACGCCCTATTGTACCATGTGGCACAACAGATGCTTTTTTAGGATTAGGCTGTAAAACTAAGTTATATTAGCAACACTTCAACAATGAACAAACTGATGTATTGTGAACACATTTTTAATTTATTGGCTATCTAACGTTCAGACACAGGAGGGTTTCACGCCCTTCACTTGACCCAATTCGAAATAGGCCCCATTGTCTACCGTCACATTAATAAGCGATCAACATGCATGTATATGTGATGATATCAAAAATAGATACGTGCTTATTCCGAGCTGACCGACCCACAGCAAGATAATAGCGCTCGTCGTGATATTAAATTTGCGGTATAGCAGTCTTTCTATTCAAACGAATTCAAGAAATGAGAATGGAGAAATACTTATCATCATTTCGTTGGCATTAACTACGCGTCTTTTATGGCAGGGGTAATACAGAAGCGAAACATGTGACCACTCACTGCATTAGTCACCACTACCCAGCCAGCCAAGTTATATTTTAGAGTTTAATTGTTAATGTCTAATGATATTTATGCTTCTTAAAAGAAAAGCTGAACTAACACAGTTATACAGCATTTTCCAAAAGCAATGCGATTTACTCAATATTAAAATCTGTGTAATACGAAAAAGAAACGCGTATTTCATGTTTTTTTTTTTGATTGATAGTTACCTACGATTTATTACAATGATGTATCCCGTGATAGGATGTTTTGGAGGGGAAGCTGTCGCATTAAGACGTTATTTGTTCAAACCGAAATTTCTTGCGATAGATTACTTATTATCAGTACCATGCTTATTAAGTATAAACATTCGATCGTGAGAGATATTTTTTTTATTAATAATAAATTATTTAGATCGTGCATTCGTTATCTATGAATGCGTCATAAACCTTTCACAGCTTTATGACTTGATAACATTCCTTCCCCTAATAAGAAAGCAAGACATTCGGTTAGAGATGGATGACTAGCCCAAATGACAAGTACACGCATGCATGCCATCAACTTACGAGATTGTCTTCTTCTCGACTACAACAGGATCGGGTTTGGCTCGGTTCAGAACTTTGAGAAAAGCTTGTACACGTGCTCGCATTCTTGAGTGCATATAAGCCTTGGAGCATTTGATATGATAATGCAGATAATCGCGGAACAATTGAATCTGTGATATAGTCGCATCTCTCACGTCGCCTCTTACAAAGTGGCGAGGGAATAAAACTACAGCATAAAAAAACTTATTTGAATATTAAGTCGGAATGTATATATAGGTACGCAGAACTAACATACCGAATGTAACGAATCCGACATTTTCGCTTTCTTTAAGATGTCGAAATTCAGGCAGATGTCTGATCTCCAGAGGAGGTTCTTTGTGGGAATAGAGCACTTGTGGCGCATTCTGAATATTTGGAAGACGACGTGCATCAACAAATTCCTTAATGCAATTTAATAAATTAAAATAAGTCTAAGTGTGCAACGTAAGAACACTATACAGTCAACTCTTGTCAATTATCGTATTTACCTGCAAAAACACCTTCCCAACGATCCTATCAGTCTCTTCTTTGAAGAGTGTCGAAAAAATGACGGTAACTCTATCATGTTGCGCTTGGATGTAAATTGCTTCTTGATCTCTGTAGTGGATCTGCATAAGGTCCGGCTGGGGGTTTGGTTGGTCGTTATCCTCGAACTGAGCTTGCTGATCGAAGGCATGCTCAAACGGTTGTGCGAGAAGGTTTCGTTTAATTAGAGCCATCTTCTTTACGAGTGCCTCTCGTTCTTCTACAAGTATTAAATTAGTGCATTAGATATCTGAAGACGTTGTTACGTGTTGTGGATATTGAAATGTGCAATGCAGTCTATTATACCTTCCGTAGATGGTAAATTTTTTAAATCGAATTCGAGTGTTAGATTATAACCCTGTTCTGGTGAGGAAATGAGATACTGTCCATATTCCTTCCGAAGCATATCTGTTGCTCCCCACTTAGTCAGCTCATTATAACACGACCACGACAATGAAAACCATATAACGTCTTTGGACGTGCGGGTTGATATGTGATAGACTACTCCATCAAAGTCTACAACGGTAGAGTCTAGTACGGTTTCTTTAAGACTATGTTAATTACACATCATGCCAATTAGGAAGAAATGTTCATTCAGATAAAATTCACGACAGATAACAATAACTCTTACGAGATTACCTCACTATTGGTGCTAAAGTCTTTTCCACGACCGCATTGTGATATTCGAGTAAGATCATTTTGGAATATACCGACAGTTGGTGTTGTCCCACAGCCGATTTTTCAAACGCAGGGATTGCGTAATTCCATAAATAACATCATACCAGAGCCGCAGTAACTATATGCGAGTCCTGATTTGTTTGCACTTGTGATTTTTATCTTGTAATAAAGTTTTAAGGCCAGAAATTTCACTCTTCCTCGTTCGGGAAGAATATAGCGCGTTACAAATAGCTGGGGGTACATAAACTATCTAGCAGATATGTCTTCGTCTTCACGTTCAATTTGTCGGCAATATGCAAAAGGCGGCTGTCCCCGTGGTAATCGATGTTGTTATAGACATGTTCAACCGGGCGCACCACACGAAGACACAAACGCCGCAAACGATAATAACAAGACGTCGAACACCCGATGGTTTAATACAACATCTGAAAGAAAGGAAAGAAGAAACTCAAGCGCTAATCCCAGCTCGGGAGCCAATGCCAGCACTAGTTCCAGTTCGAGTGCTAGTGCTAATGCAAGTTCCAGCTCCAACTCTGCACACATTCAGCCAGAGCGTAGGGCAGGCATACAGAATGATCGGATTCCGACGACTAATGCCGAAGGCTCGGGGTCCAAATGTGTGCAGAAACCAATGAACCGTGAAGCAGTCGACGAAAGTGCGTGTTCTAATGTACAGGAAAGGGACAATACGCTGCCATCTGCCATCCCTTGTAGGTTCTATCAGCAGGGCTATTGTCGGTTTGGCAGTGGGTGTTGGTTCCTGCATGAAATTCCCGACAAGTCGGGTAATAAGGAAGCTATTACTGATGTAGATGATACACCTACGTGTTCGATATGCTATGAAATTCCTACGACTTTTGGGTTATTAGTCTCATGCGATCACGTTTTCTGTATAGGTAAGAACCAACAATTTCCATCATAGAAAGAGATTTACAAAAAGAAGTATTAATATGTTTCCATTATCTCGGAAAAAGACACAATTGGAGTACGTGATATGAGGTTGCTTGTTGACAATATTATTGAAATATTTAATACGAGTATCCTTTATATTTTTATTCACAGACTGCGTTCGAAGCTGGCGAAAGTCGAGGAGACAGTCGTCCATCAGCTCAGACCAGACAAAGACATGTCCTTTGTGCCGAAAGAAGGTTCCATACGTCGTTCCATCCTCTCGCGTACCAAGAGATGCCCAAGACAAGGACAGTATAATAGATTCATACAAAGCTGCAGTTGCCAAGATTCCATGCAAGTACTTTGAAGGGACAAAAACCTGTCCATTTGGAGACCTATGTCTATACCAACATGCTAATGCGGATGGGACTCGGTACATAATGGGGCCTCCAAAAAGAGAGCGGCGTCGTATTACGTTCGATGACACTATAACCATCGATGACTTGCCGGACTTTGGAGAACTGAGTTTTTTCGAAAGCGATGTCGAAAGTAGTGCATGGGATGTACTTATGGATGCCTTTGAAACATATGGATATGAGTGGGAGGTGGAGGATGATATTGAAGAAGACTATCGTGACTCTGACGAAGAGGCATTCGTATACCCGAGTGAAGAGCCAGAAGACATATTGACCTTTTTACCCTCGCATATGGATTCAAATGATTATAATTGGGGGTGGTAGAACTATAGCCAATGTATCGGCTGATGAACGCCGAGATAGTTTCTGCTGAGTTAAACACTAATAATAGAAGTAGAAGTAATTATAGCATGCATTTGGAATTGTGATTTTATTGTAGCTTTAGGACACTATCAGAAGAATTTTTGCTATATAATTGTACATGGATCAAGTCTTATGGACAAGTTTGGATTGTATATTCACCCAATAAATAATTCAATATTGTCGTGTAAAGTGAAATTAAGTTGCATGTCTTCATTTTACATGACTGGAATCGATAAAAGGCGGCGCCGACGACAGCAAGTACGACCGCCACTCTTTCTACTGTACAGCAACAATGACAACAACGCCAACGAGACTCACTACAGTTACTACCCCCACTACCAATGCTACCACAGCAAAAGAACCCCCACATAATTTACATTTTTATTGTGCAAAAAACAAAGAGAATCGCTGTTGCATACGTGCAATTGACTTTGGCCTTCGTAAAATATAATCTAACTTCCTACTAATATACACAGCCGATGGCACCTCTTGTTGGTTTTCTATTTTCTTTCTAACACCTTCCTTATCGGCATCTTCTAACTGCTGCCATTCTATAATAGTATCCAAGTCAGGATTCCAGTTTATTGAATTTGTTATAGTTAATCTATTCATTGGTAAAAAGGGTTTTTCAGTTCCTTTGGGAACAACTATTTTATACTGCGATTCATCGCCCTCATAGCGCATCCACTTTTGAAGCACATGGCATAGCTGTTGTGCTGACGGTCGTTTGCTGGCAACATGGTGCCAACATCGTTGCATCAACTTTACATAACACTTGGGAGCTCCCTCGACCACTTCGGGTCTTAGATGTCGATTTCCAAGATCAAATGCTAGTACTTCATCGTGAGCCCTGGTTGCAAATGGTCGCATTCCGGATGACAGTTCCCACATTATCATTCCAAACGAATAAATATCCACTGCCGTGGTGTGAATACGTCCACGAAGTATTTCGGGCGCACAGTAGGGTAACACTCCATGCACGTTGGATAACAAGTCGGTCATCGGACCGGTAAAGCCAATATCGGATAGTTTGGCAATAAGTCCATCCACAGAATTGTGGATTAATACATTACCACTGTGAATATCACGATGGACGATGCCTTGGCTATGAATAGATACGAGATCTCTGGCTATATCGCGTAGAATGCGAATACGCATCTTCCATGTGAGATCGGCAAAACTACTTTGAATGAAATTGTGCAAGCTACCATTGTCGGCGTATTCTGTCACTATAACAAAGTCTTTTGATACAATGTCTTGTGATATTCCAAGATAATTGATGCCAATTTGAGGGCAGTAACGATTCAGGTACTCAATAATCTTTGGGGAAAAAAAAAGAATATTCAGAGGGCGAGATGCATACAACGACGTTGAAATAAACTCTACCAAGTTACCTCGTTTAAAACCTCAAAAGACAATTCAGTCTTGCTATGTAATTGTCTCAATACCACTCTGCACGTATCCGTGCTTTGATACATGTTCTCATCTTTATTCCATACCATAGTAGACCCATCCAACCAAGTAGCAGAAAGGACAGTCGCAAAACCACCCGACCCGATAACCTCAAAATCCTTCAATCGTTCATAATTGATCCGTCCAACATATGGAGTTTTCATCCCTATGGATACCGGGGCATTTCTCGTGAAATCATCCGACTTTTTGCTGCGAACTGTAACGTACCCATAGTGTAGTTTTAAGTTTCTCCATTCGCATAGCTGACAATGGTTTTCATAAAACATCTGCTGACCACACAGCTTGCAAGACCCGTTTCTCAGACAAAATTTGTCGACTATTTCGGTGATTTCGCTTCCTGGCCCATAATATCTCTTTGCCGCAATGGTACGAATTTCTAATTCCAACAACAGTCGCAACTCTTCAAAATGTGCTCTAATCTCGTCTCTTCGTTCATTGAATGGCTTGGAAAAGAAAAACGACTCTGATAACAACTCGGCAAGCTCGCTCAAGCTGTTTTCCTTTTGTTTGGCTCGTATCATTTCAGACAAAGGCAAAGTATACTTGGTAAATCCTTGCCAATCTTCAAAAATCTGTCTAACCCATATCAAGTCATATTCCCAGTCTTCTTCGCTGGCGGCAAACTTCATCTTGTATCCATTGTCTTGAAGCCGACGCTTCAACATTACATATTCGAACGGTCGTAATTGACTCTTGTCATTTCCGTTTGCCTCTAAGCGCTTCAATTCTTCTCTGACCAAGGAATTTAGTACGGTAATGATGGAATTTCGTCGATTAAATTCGGCGTAACTCGCGGCAAATTCTTCCCTCATTGGCGCAAACCTGTTAAGGGAGCGTCTAGAACTAAAGAAGAAATCAGATTTCCTGCTTCTGGGTCTTGTGCTAGTAGTATATTGTGATTCTGGCCTGCCGTCTGCCTTTGCTCTAGATTTGCGAAAAGAAGAATTGCGAATGTTGGCTAGCTCGTTGTCAAAGGCCTCGATGATGTCGCGGAATTCAAAGTCTTTCTTCATCGGTTTAGTTATCGGTTTAGTATAGAACGTTGCATCAGGCTGTAGCGGAGGTTCGGGAAGTGGCCTATCGGGGGATCGAACTTTTGATATGTTTGAGATTTCTTCACGGTTATCCGTTTCGATTTCTCCAAAGGGTATAGGAGTTGCGCTAGGTTGTACTGATTCTTTTGTTACATCGTCTGAAAATTCATAAAAGTTTAGCAGTCTTTCTCGGTAAACAAGACTGAGAAAAGATTTTAGCGTTCGACTCGCCTTCCTCGATACCAGGCTTGACTTGCTCTCTGCAGCAACTATAATGAGCGCCCATATTCGTTTGTTGTTATTTGTGTATATTATTCTGTTATAAACGTCTTTATAATGCAATAGCAATAATGTTATATATTACAAGCATACGCTATCCTCTCTCTGAAATGAGAAGTTTCCTTTTGCCGAACTGCACGGCCATTATATAAATCCGCAGTGATCGGATTGCTTAACCTTTAAAATTAAAAAACCCTTATCCCGAAAGGGTTAAGTTTCAATTTTTCTCAAACTTAAATTTCAATCAACACATGACAATATAGTTAATTAATAATAGGATCGCTGTTTGATATGCCCTTTTTTATCATCTTGAGAATATGTGTTAAGAAGCGATTTTCACAGAAGTTTCCCGAACAATGGAAAGTGCAGTTCTCCCATCCAGACAATACAAATGACTCTCTGTCACATTCTCAAGTTACAGTATGTTTGAGCCACAAAGACAGGGGGTCGTCTTTGTTTCACGGCTGTGGTACGTAATACTTGTAACAGTAAAAAAGCCTTTTGTCTTATTAATTAAAATCCTAACTCTGAAAACCCATATGTAGTAGACACTGTATCTGCGTCACTCCTACATATTATCATCATGTTTTCAAAAAACAGGAATCTAAAATATTAAAATAAATCTAACTTTCTAACTATTAATATTAACTGCAAGAAAGTGATGCACAACCCATTCAATACGGGGTAGAGAAACTATAAATTCAAACGCGATCTTCGAACATTCTCATCACCTTCTGTTTTCAATATGTAGGTTGATTCTCACATAGTCGGATTATATCAATCTTATTATTATAAATATATAACACTACGGAAACAATTACGCTTGAACTTCGCATCTACACGCAACGACATTGTTCTCACGAATTTCGGTCGCATTTTATTGAAGAATGGTACTTTTCAAGATGACAATGGTTGTGCATAATTTATATAAACTGAACGTCTGTTAGCCAAGGTTAATTCAAAACATCCCTCCCAAAAAAAAGTCTTGCTGAACACAATTCTAGAAAACTTTGTAGGTTGTATACCAAGAAGAGAAAGAACAAACATGGATATATCATCGGATTCCGTTTCATCGCGTTCTGTTAATAATGCAATTTGTTGTGTGATTAAAAGCCATAAAGTAGAGTTTTAGCTAAGACTGTACAATTCGTTCACACTCCTCATTTCTCAACGAATGTATCATAATCAAGGGAGGCATTTTGTTCTTTAAAGTCATTACAGAACCCAGTTAGCATAGATTTCGGCGTAAAAGTAATGTGGCACAAAAGCACAGCTTTGGTTTTCTACTTCAGAAAATGTCAGGGTGTTTAGTATTTGACAGCTTGATTCAAACAATATGATGAGCAATATGGTCTTAAATGGTTCTCTTCTTGTTGACCAATATGATGAAGATACTTGGAAATGACAAAAAATGTACACGAAAATTTATAATAATAAGTGAGTTTGCCAGAAAATACTCACTTCCAGCACACAAGTATAAGTTTCTTAATTTCAGAAGATGCAAAAGATGACTTACAAGTCACAATTCCTTGAAAGGATTTACCACGTAAGAAGATAATTGTTGTCTAGTTGCTCGTATAAAGTTTTATCATGTATGGGTTCTGATTTACCCAGATGTGGTCTTAACAATTTAAATTATGATCAATGGTTATCTATTCAAGCATGAATGTAACACTGTCCATTTAACTATTTGCTTAAACATGGTATCTAATTTTTCTAAAGTTGTGTGATAATATTCTTATTACACATGTTTGTGTTACGGTCGGATGGTCTGGGGTTTGGGAAAGCGATTAGTCTTTCGCGTAGGGGTGTTCTTCCGACCGGGGGATGTTACCAGATTAGCTTCGTGCTACCGGTAGGTGTCTGGATTCTAATCTACAAGTGACCTATTTATATAATTAAATTAAATGGGCGCTTTTCAACTCCGGGTACCCACAATAAAATAACAACAACAATTATTCTACTGCGGAATCGAAGGGGAATAAATTCTATTTAATATTAAACAGGGCTATCTTCGATTTGGTATTTCGACTAGTCAGGTTCCGTCACTTGTCTCAAACCACTTAAACAATTTTCGTTTCAATAAATAATTATTGGCTCTCGTTCCTCAATTAAGAGTAATAGATCAACGGACAACTTATACAGCTTAAAATAAGCTTATAGCTTTTGAGTGAGCCGTTTATTAGTGTGTCCGGAATAATTAATATTTTAACTATGAAAGAAAGTAAAGTTTCGATTGAAAAATATTTTATAACATGAATAATATTTACAAATATACAACATTAATAACCTGAACAACATTAATAACATTAATAACATGAGAATTCGACAAGGGGATAAGGGTCGCTTATATACCTTTAACGACACTCAAAAATCGAAACGGAGTTAACAATTGTAATTTCTATGAAGAACCAATCATATTCTAATTTAGCTAATTGCGTTTGTGCTGACACGCAAAAATCGAAACATTTTCTGCGCCTGGTGCCTAAATGCGCAACGTCGTACTACCATTCTAAAATTAACGTCGTCGATCATGGGATTTTGCTTGACTGCGGAGGAAGATTTTACCATGTGACTCACTTATCTAATTCATCAGATCGGCTTGCCGTAACACTCGTGAATTACAATGCAGAGTGGATAATATTTAATTTTAGTTTTATTGTATTAATCCCACATCTAACATTGCATAAAAAATGAGCATATGTTGGTTATATGTTTCCAGCATTATGTTAAATGGGGCAGACTGCAACCAAACCAGACAAAGTGAGCATTCTATTATGTGACATAAATGAGAGGCTGAGGTGGCTGAAAGTTAGCTAACATTTTGGGAAGGCTTTGGTTTAGTGGCACAGCTTTGGCTCATGCACAACCTATGGACTAATTTTTTATTGCATTTTTAAATCTAATCATAAACTTTTTACTTGAAGTTATAACATGCTAAATATAACTAAATTCACCATGGAACCAAAGAATTACAGTACAATTAGAAGCATTCTAAAAAAAGAACAAGGTGAAAAAATTGCTCCTTATGTTTTTAAAATCAATGATACCCAAACTCTCCAGCAATATCTAGATAAAGAAAAATTACTTATGAATTTATCAAGAAGAACGAAAAATAATAAATATTAAGAAAAGAAAGCAGGATAATGATGTACTATTACAAAACAAAAGATCGAAATTTCTGGAAAAAAAGTTAATGAGAGTTTCTGAACACAATAATAATGTTCTACTCTCACTGTGATAATAATTTTTCAGTTCCAGTATCTGATACTGAAGAAAGAGTTAACAAGTTCTATTGTCGAGATTGTGTACAAAATATGGTCCAACAAGAACTAGATACAAGTGAGTCTCGATATAACGACACTGCTATATAATGACATCTCGTTCTACTGACAAAAATCCTGGAACAAAAAATCTATATAATGAAATTTATTCGATGTAACAACATTGTATATAAATTTTCGTTATAACGGTATAACGACAATTTTGGGAAATGCTTATTAGACAAATCTTGTATCGGGATATACCGACATTTAATATAACGACAGTCGTTATACGCAAATTTGAGTGGCACACATATCCTTTTTTGCCTATTAAGCTCCATTTTAAGTAATACTTATCTCGTTCGTTTACTTGAGCATAAGAATTAATTCTTAATGACATTAAGGTAAGCAGAAAATCTATCATAGTGTTTTATTATAATGCTTAACTGATTTAGAAAAAACTTAGCAGTGTAAGAAATAAACTGAAAAAAAAAAAACACGAGATTTTTTAATCCTTGTAATGTAAATGGTGCTTAAGTTTTAACAGTTGTCAATCGTATCAAATTTATCCAATAAAATTGATTTTTTTGTATAACGAACGACAATTGGTTGAACTTGCTTTGTTGTTGTTATAAAATTAGTTCTTGATATAAGGACATTTTGATATAATGACCACTTAGGTTGGAACTGAGCATGTTGTTATATTGAGACCCACTTGTAATTGTGCAGATTGAGAAAGGAATAAAAAAAAGATTTTAGAGAGGCCCTAGAAAGTTCTCTTGAGATGGATCTCCATCACTGTCAGCACCTTTTTTCTCACCTTGCCATACAGTATTATTTGATATACAGTATGTGGGGGGTGCTGAAAAGTTTTGTCATTGATTCTTTATTTCCAGAACTTGCATAATAATTATCAATAAAACTATTCCATCTCCTCAAAGTACTCTCCATTAACATCTATGCAATGTTGCAGATGATTCTGCCAACTCTGGAAAGACTTCTCATAGTCAGCTTTTGGAATGGTTTCAACAACTGCCTGAATGGCCCTTACCAAATGTTTGACTTTATTAAAACTTTTTTCCTTCAGTTCTTTCTTGATTTGAAGGAATAAGAAAAAATTACAAGGAGCAAAGTCTGGACTATATGGTGGATGGGGGAGAAGTTTTATCCATTCTTTTCAAAGATATTTTGTTACAACTGCTGACTTATGTGGTACAGCATTAGCATGATGAAGCATGACTCATTCTTTCCCTTTTTTCCAAAAAACTTCTGGCAGTATACTATTTGCATAAAGCTTACCAGTAACTGTATGCCCTTTTTTTACTACAATTTGTGTTATAACTTCATCTATGGTATAAAATATATAAAACATTCTTTTTTTCAAATTTTGCACTGTTCTCACAATTTGTGGTCTGTTCTCCTACTCCCCCTTTTCTATCCAAACCTTATTTGCTTCCTTACTTGAAACTGTAAAAAAATATCCATGTTCATCTCCAGTTATAATATTGTTGTATCCTTCTTTTAAAGTTTCCAATCGTAATAGTTGTTTAGAAACTTCTACTTGTAGCCTCTTATTGTCCTCTGAAAGCTTATGAGGAACCCATTTCAAACAGACCTTATAAAAGCCTAATTCATTGCACAAATATGGGTAATTCTTTCACAGGAAATATCTACTTGACTAGCTAATTCTGTGGTAATAATGTGAGGGTCATGTTAACAAGGTTGTTGACTTTGGCAAATACGACATAAATTAAACCTGTCAATTCTGTTTGTGGTGTTTGGTTGATGCTAAAACATCATCTACAACATTCTTTGAATTGTGATCAATAGAAATGTTGAAATGACCATTGTTGAGCATCTGTGTCTGTGAAAAAACTGCATTTCTTGTGCTTAAGGTGATATGTTTTAAAGTTGGAATCAACTACTGGATGTTGCATGTTTGATTCTAAGAAAATCTTTATTATCAATCTTACCATAAAGATTTTCACTCCCCATGTGTTAAATATAAATGCACAAAAATTAAAAAATGGGGAACTTTTTCTGATGTTACTGCTTTGCAAGGATGTCCAGAATGAGCCTTGTCAGAAACACCCTCATCTCTGTCTTTGAATGCACAAACCCAGCATTCAACTGTGCAAAGTGGTAGTACTTCTTCCCCTTCTGCATTGACTAACTCATTGTAAATCTGAGTTGGCTCCTGACCATTCTTCCATAAAACATAAATGTAGTATCATTGCTGTTTGCAGCTCATTTTTGTCCAGTTGTTTTTGTATAGGGTTTTCAAAAATCTATTTTTTGAGAATTGTCAAATGAATTTTTTAATTTTTTCTTCTTTTATTCCTTGAAACATTGCAAAATGATAGTAATAGATCACCTCTATTTTTGGATTGGTCAACTGATTGTTGAAATATGGCCCCAAGCAACAAAACTTTCAGCACCCCCACATACTAATACATCCAACAGCATCGGGTTGCTTTTGTCCTGTACTTGTGTTGAAACTAGTGTTGTACCATCTGGTGTAAGCATCTGTTCCATTCTGATGGTTACACAGTGATTGCCATTGACTGATATTATCTAAAATATAAAAGAGACATTGCATCAATAGGGCTACTATCCACAAGAACTTTAAACCATTCTACATCAAAGTGCTCAAGTTTGTTTATATGTTTCTAATAAAGTTAATGCTTTTTCTTGCATACCTGGGCACCTAATATACTTGATATCTTGTTCAGCCTCTTTCTTATTCTCCAAACCTATATGTGCCACTAAACTTAAATACCAAGCATCTGTGTTTCAATCCATTGTTATTATTATGCCATCTGTGTGTGCTTCAATGACACTTCTAATGCAAGTATCAAGGCAAGGCCTACATGATAATAATCTTCTGATCATCCAAGTGTAAAAATCACTGCTCAAAATCAGGAGCAAGCCATGATGAGATGGTGGCATGATACACATAGTTGCAGATTATGGCATCAGTTGGAACAAAGTAACTATCCAAAAGGTTTGAAGTGGCCGTCCGTGACAACATTGGTGCCCTAGAAATTTCATTGTACAAAAACTGCGGAAATAGTACTTTGGTTGTCAGCACTTCTTGTACAAACTGGCCAAGTTGCTCCAGTGAAGGCAGGGTCCGTAGCTCGGGTTGCAAGACTTGAAGTCGAGCTTCAGCGGCTGAAAGGAACGACGTATCCGAAATGGCTTTCAACATAATCCCAGTGAGTCACACATGAATACAAGAGGTTACATATTAGTTGGAAGCAGTATTCCTTCGTGTCTGGTAATGGATTGATCGAAGCAACGATTTTGCTACATGTCATAAACTCTATCTATGTACATGTCTCCAACGCCCGAGTCACAAAGTCGTTACCTGGCTGCCCTCGCGCATGCGTAGCGGGGTGATGGCCGCACACGTCACAGCTCAAGTCATCCTCTTGTTTAGGCACGAACTCCTCGCAAGCGCATTTCTGGGTGCGACATTTGTCACGGAAGATGCCTTCATTCTGGATGTGCTGCGCGCGGTGAGATCTAATATATCGACACCAAATCAATGACGTATTCTTAGGAACTTTCTAGACCTTTTCACAATGTAACTATGGTTCAGAATGTGACCAATGATAATTAATGCGCAGAAATTGCGATATAAAGATCGTACGCAACAAGTAAAACCTTTTCGCTTGAACAGAAAAATCTCCATCAACAAACTATTACCATGTTTTCATTTAATTGGGACAACTTGCGATTTTGTTTTTTATTTAAAAATTTGAAGGTGAATGCAAAAGATTAGCATAACCAGGATAATTGATACACATATTTAGTATAAGATGCCAAGAGTCATACTATAAACTTCGGTTCAAATGATGCTAGTAGAAGACATTCAAGACAATTTCCAAATGCAGGTTTAATAAAAATGAAAAAAAAGTATAAAAGAAACCACCATATCTAGTCGTTTATGTTATAAGCATTAACACGTTCATATTTCGTTCGACAACATAACGAATATCTAAAAGCTATAAATCGTTTATTGATACTCGATTGTAATAAACAAATTCAATTAAGCGCTAGTTCTTTCTTCATATACCCACATAAAAAAAAAACAATATGAGCAGCATTAGTGTATCTCAAGGTATTTTCCTAAACATATATATGAATACGTAACTACTGTAACTTTTTTGCCTACATTGTCAAGTAATTTGTTCAAGAATTCCATAAAAAAGTGTAACGGATTGCCATGCAACAAAGAAGGTGATTGAATTCTGCAGGACAATCCATTTATGAATATGCTATGCAACTTGCAATCATTGTTCCGAAAGACTAAAAGACAAGAGAAAAGCAAAAGATACAGAGTCAGCAGAAACGATAATAACAAATACAGATGATTATAGAAGCGTAACATTATCTCGGAGCAGCAGTTCATCCAGAACAATTTTGGAGAACAAAATAGCCAATGAACTAAAAATTCAGAGTGAAAATAATCCCGACGTGCTCTTGTATGAATTAAATAAAGTCTGTAATGTTATTTCTACAAGCAACAGCATTCAATGTATACATTTGAAATCGTGGCTGGATACAGAACTGATCGAAATGGCATCAATCGTCCAACTAACTAATGATCAGAAAGCGATCAAAGACAAATTCCTAAGTATCTCATTTGGCCAATCGAATCAGGTTCTGGTTACTATTGGGAAATACGTAACATACGTTTATGTACGAGACATAAGCAGTTAACGTATTCTGCCTTTATATACTGTATCTTGGATGTGCATGGCAGCGACAGATCAGCCTGGCAAAAGGCGGAGTGAGGCTCGTACACCTATCACTAGATACAGTTGTGCAGGAAACATTACAGCACTGTCAATGTTTATCATCAAATGCAACATGAACGTCCAACATACCGACAAATACTAAGAATATAGTCCTGTAAGTAGCTGGTAATAGTAATTAGACCAGAATAAACATAATATAATAATAATGACGCACAAAATTCTGCATTTAATAGGTTACTAACGTTTCTAAGTTGTGACATAATTCGTATCGGGAACGTAGTACAAATCGAATATTAATGCTATTGAAAATCATTTTGCACAAGAAGTTAAAGCGAGCAACAAGCAAATCGCAGCCCTTCCCGCAATAGTT
>CAJVPI010000600.1:0-25598 GCA_910592345.1 Paraglomus brasilianum
TTTCGAAAAAATAGATTTTTTATATATTTTACTATTGCTCAGCAAATTTCGGCAAATACTTTTGGCCAATGAGTGTATATATTAGTCACCTAATATAGGTGAAAAGGTTGAAAAGTGTAATGTGTGATTGTATAATACTGATTTCAGTAAGATGGTATCCATAAGTCAGTTGAGCATAAAACTATCCGAAATGTGTCATTTTAGGGTTGAAATAGAACCGGGAGTTGGACGGCCTATGAAGATACATATTGTCACTTTAACCCATATTGCGTGAGCTCACCTGATTTGCACAATTTGCTATTCCGTAATCACCTGACAAATTTTTTTTTTTTATAATTTAGAACTTTATTGCCTAATCACCTGACAAATTGATTTGCATAATTTTTTGTTGTACATACTCACCTGACAAGTGTTTTGCATTCTTTCTTGGTACCTTTTGGAAAATAAAAATAATTGGATTTTTGGAAGTAATATTTTATTTGTATTGCAATCGGTGTATAATAATAATTCATAATTATAACGTGTGATCAGAATTTTGCTAACAATGTTTTGCATTGCAAGTAATCTCAATGTAGCTAATCGAGATTCTGACTATATGGTAATGGTTAATAATAAAGTACCATCTCGATGTGGGGTGGACTATGGGGAATGGACGCGGGAAAGATGACTATTTTCCCATTCATAGTGGAATTTCCGTAATGAGCGTCCAAACATGAGGGCTTGAATTTGAAATCTGAGATTTCGCCATATTCACATTATGCGATTACCCTTACATTTGAATTAATTTATTTATAAATTAAAGCATTAATGGAATAATTTCCATGCAATCTTTCTATCTATGCATACGACGCTGTCAAAGAAAATAAATCATGGCGCTCATACGAAAGCGTTACATGTGCAGACTCTTACAAAATCAAAATTAAACAATATATGAAAATATAATACAATTAAACGAGGGACCTGAGCATTCAAATCACAAGCTATAAATAATGAGTTAGCCAAGTATTTTAGTTCATAAACCACTTCCTCACGACAGGTGTGGCGCCCAACGTTGGATGAAGCAGAATGTAAGTCAAGAAATATTCCAAGTCTTTCCGGCGACGCTCAACAAATGCAGTACCAAATTTGCCTAGAACAAAATAAACAATTCTAAATTAGATAGATATGACCAGAAATAACTAAACAAATCCCTCATATGGTAATAGAATATGCTTAATTACCGACGACTTTCTTGGGTGGTAATTTAGGAATTAAATTCTTGAAATGCGGTTGGGCCTTGGATAGCTGGGATCTCAACTTGACAAAATCAGAATATCGCTTCCTAACCGTTATGCTAGTTCCCTAAGTATCGTTACGTCAGAAGATGAGGCCTTGGCGATTATTCATTACTCTTCATTATTCAATTCAATCATACCTCTGGTCCCTTGACGGTGCATGTGTATACGATATACGACCCATAACCGGCTCCTACTCTTAACGGGTCACTCACGGTAACCTCCTCAGCAAACAGGTGGGTAGGTTTATCTCTGGCAAGACTAATTTGTGTCGTTGGAGTCGGAATGTGATATGATGTATTAGCCAGGATCGGTGAGGATATTGGTGAGGAACTGCCAGAAGACAGGGAAGGTGCAAGAGACGACACATCGTCATTATCACCCTTGAAAAGCAAAGCATATAAAAACGTCAGATCTTGGTTGCTTACTGAAATAACACGCAAACCAGCATTCTAATAAACTGAGTCATAGCAATAGTAATAATAATGAGAATAGCTACGACGACAGCACTAGCATTAATTCATTACCGACTGCGATTGGCGATCATCTTCTATTACTGTGTCAAGAGCCATTACTGAGTTATGAAAAATGTTCGTCCTATTCATCAGCTTCTCTGCCATAGCGGATAATTCCTCTGTGTCGACAATCTTCCCACGGTCTACACTACTACTATTATCATCAATGTCCTCTTGTCTCTCAACAGCATCTACAAACTGATCGTTCACCTCCTCTGAATCCTGGCTTATTATCTGAGTAAGCTGTTTTTCAGCATTTGAACTCTGATTATATCTATGCAAGCCGCCTGTATTTTTGTGGCTTGAAACGCTGGGTTTATTTGCCGTAGTCAGATCTTGCGATACAGATGTCGTTGTCGTAGCTTTTGGCGGTGCTGCTTGCAAGCCCAGATTAGCAATAAACAGGCGAGCTGCAGAAATGCCCTCGGAATCCATAGAATGACGACGGGTTAAGTCGGCACGCGGATTCGGCTTTGCAGAAGGATCAAATGGTGTCGAATTGCTTATGCGACGAGGTTTATTATGATTGCTGGCAGTATTGCGTGTTGTAATTGTAACTTTAGGCTGGTCATCGGATGCAATTTTCCTCGGAGAAGTGAAATTGTGATACACGCGGTTACTTTGATACACAAGCTCCTTTCGAGATGATGAAGATACAAGTGATTCCGATTTGGCACCATCAATGGACGCAACTAAATAATTTTTTGGGAGGGGGAAAGAGAAGCACAAAGTCAGACAAAACACATGCCAAATTAATCGCTTGTCAAAATAGCTTACGATCTAATCCTTTCTTGAGCAACGTATGTAAATGTTCCATAATGACTTGAACATAATCAAGCCAATCACGAGCAGGTGAGCCGTTTTGTTGCTTCATTTGGTCTCTGACTTCTGTCAGCTCACTAACGGCTGTACGTATCTCGCGTCGGACTTCTAGCACTGCAAATATATGAATGAATATTTTATATTATTAATTTCTGTATTATTCGCTTATGATCGGATCGCCTTGTCGTAATGCTATAGTCTGTCTTGAAATGACCAACATATACGATTGCGTTCATTAATCAAAAGAGTTATATGCAATGATAACAGTCAATATGGACAACACTCTTTGCATTTAATTACCATGTAATGAGCGTGAGGCAAGTTCTATGTCATAATTTAAACTATTATAGTCTTCGTCTTTGTCTCTTCGTACAAGGCTACGTTGCCTTATAAGACTGTCCGTCTGCTTTTGCAACAATGCTAAAGGAAGATCACGAATATTTAAATCTCCAGGCTTTTATTTTGTCTGCGAAAGACACATTTAGTCGAAACATACCGGTTACATTAGAAGATAAGTCTAATAGGTCTTGAACCTGAGCTTGTAACTCCATCAAAGAAAACGAATGAAAGAGAAATGAACGTTCACCAAAGCATAAAGTGAATTCGGCAGATAAATTAGAAAAATTGAGGCTGTTTTACACAATGATTACAATCTGTTTGTAAATGTTTTTATGTAATAGCATAGCCATGTAGTAATAGGGGTAAACATCCCGATCAAGTGCCTTGTGTAACTTTGATGACATTCAAACTCAGACAGTCTCAAAGTAGCGCTTTATTTCCCAGTTCGTCACACTGGTCTCCCATAACCTCCACTCATGCAACCGACTCTTACCAAAATGATCAACAAAGCGATCACCCAGAACCTTCCGCGCAATCGAATCCTTTTTCATCATAATGAGGGTTGCCTCTTGCAATGTCTTGGACAATCTATTCCCTTCATGCTGACTTAAAGACTTTTCGGCTTTTTGGTTCTTTGCATAGGAGACGGGCGGAACAGGAATCTGCAGTTGATTCTCAATACCGTACAGTCCACTAGCCAAAGTAGCAGCAATGGCAAGATACGGGTTAATGTCAGCACCCGGCACGCGCAATTCTATTCGTGTTGCAGATGGAGAACTTGTTGGCGGAGCTATGACCCGAATTGCTGCGATGCGGTTCTCGAAACCCCTGTTGTGTTTTCGGAAATGAGCACTTTTTTTGGAAATTTAATCGCGAACAAAGAATGACGTGCTCTTGTCTTACCAGGATACGTTTACGGGTGCCCAATAACTTTCCACGAGGCGTTTGTAGCTGGATTTTCAGAACGATTTGTTAAAAGATATCGGTGTTATCAAACTGTTCAAGGACGAGCACTCACCTGTTTACAGTTGGTGCCAATAATGGCATGATACTTGGTAATCCAGTCAAAACACCCGCGATAAAGTATTTCATTGTCTCGCTCACGTTTTTCGTATCTTCCCATTCATTTTCTAGAATCTCGTTGAACTTTTGCGCAGGGTCTGGCTTAGTCTGATCATTGACAATTTTTGTGAACGCATTCTTGCCTGTATCCATGTGCTTCAAAGAGAAATGCAGATGACCCGAGCATCCTGGCAAGTTGTGGTTTGGTTTAGCCATAAAGGTAGGCATGACTTTGTAACGGAGAATGCCGATTTGCTTGACGGCCAATTTAAACAGAGTGGCCATATCGGCCATTTTTAGGGCTGCAGAATATGCCAGCGCTGCTTCATAAACGCCTGGCCCTAATATACATTCATAGTTAATATGAATGCATTCCATAATATTATGCGTTTCATAACATATTCGAACCTGTTTCTGTGTGGAGACCTTCAATTGAGACGCCAAACTTGTTGCATTCGTCTAAAATGTCATAGAAGAAGCCTTGGTTCGATGTTGGTCGGGATAAACTATATCCGAACATTCCTTGTGGAATAAACAAGAGAATTTCAGATGAGCAAGTCGTATCTTGATATCACTCTCTCTAATCGTAAACATACCTGGTGTCAATGGTTGTGGCGATACGTGGTCCTTTGCAGCGAGTGTCTCGGGCGTCTCTGAGATTAACGAAGACGTGATACCATGACGCAAGTTTGCACTCGGCAGACGGCTTAAAACCTCATATTACTATCTACCTTTAAAGTTGAAGAATTCAAATTCAGCTCCACACATAGGTTCCAGTCCCAAGTCATGATACTTCTGTACAACAGTCTTCAGTAAGCCTCTCGGACAAGCATGAAGAGGCTCTTTCGTTGCAGGATTGTAAAATGACACCAGGAAGAATGGAATATTTTTTTCCCACGGAATGCGACGATATGTTGAAATGTCGACTTTTGCCAAAAGGTCAGAAAAACCTGCGAGATGATGATGCTATTAGAACAAGCTAGCATCGAGATAACGAGTTAAAAAAGAAATCTCACCATTCTCGGGATTTGACACGTCCAAGTCTTCCGTATAAGTTCGATCATGCATGTCCCAACCGAATATAATACTACAAAAGCCTGGAAAGCGTTATAGTCGATGATCGTTGAAAAAAGCATTAAGAGCAACTGTAAGAATGTAATGTAAACCTACCAAAGCCTTCTTTCAAAGTTGATAAGAATTTACTCTTGGCTAGCACCTTCCCGCGAAGAATGCCGTCCACGTCTGCCCCGGCAATCTTGACGCGCAGGTCGTTTGCTAGCAAGCGCTCAACGTCTTCATAAGTTTGTGGTACTTGTTCCGCGGATGTCATTGTTTGATACGCATGGGAATGAAAACAGGGTGGAGATCCTGTTAAACTAAAATTCCCGTTCTTTATGGTTACACTAAGTTTTTGCTGTCAAAAATTCGGACCTCGTGAAACGCTGCCTCCTTCCCCAAAAAGTTTATAAACGCGCTCGCCAGCGCGACAATAGATCCATGACTTGCATTCGTTCGAAATGCTCCATGAACTTTTATTAGCTTTGTCTGGAGTCGGAGGCGAGCTTTTCGTTCCTCATCCTCCACCACCTGAGAAACCAGTTACCTTTAAAGTGCCTGCGGACTTTCCTTTCTTACATACGGCTGAACGCTGCTCTCTTGAGCGTCTTGCTAAATTAGGATTTCACTACAAAAGTATTATAAACTTTCTAGACAGGCAGCGTGGAAGGGAATGGACAGAGTTGCATGCGCGGGAAGAAGTAATTGATAGGGGTGAAACTGAACCTCCTGGACTATTTGTGCAAACTCTTTGTAATGCTATTAACGAGGTCTTATCGGACTATCGGCAATTAATTGTCGATTCAGAGAAAAGAATACTTAATAAAGACGTTGATATGAATGGTGTCGTACCTATTGCACATTTGTCGCAAGCCTTTGGAGAATATCAAGTTATTTTACCGCAACTTCACAAACTTGTCCAAGAAATAGAAGACAAT
Source organism: Paraglomus brasilianum (assembly GCA_910592345.1). Lineage (NCBI taxonomy): Eukaryota > Fungi > Glomeromycota > Glomeromycetes > Paraglomerales > Paraglomeraceae > Paraglomus > Paraglomus brasilianum. Next base: position 6,007 of record CAJVPI010000600.1, read on the forward strand.
CCGGTAACATATCATGGTGCTCGATTACTTAACCTCATTACTGAGAAATGTAATACTGGGGTACCAGAATTGAGAACGATAATGTTAAAACTGCTTCATGCTTGTCATGGAGAAATGTATCAGCACATTACTTCTTGGATGGTTTATGGACATCTACAAGATCCATTTGTAGAATTTTTTGTCCAGGACAAAACAGCAACACAACAACAGCAACAACAGCAACAACAGCAACAACAGCAACAGCAGCAACATCAGCTTCAGGAATATGAACAATACTCTGAAACTAGATGGCAACGGCGCTTCGTTCTCGATGATTCTTTGATTCCGAAACACATACCACGTTCAATAGCAGAATCGATTTTGTTTGTTGGGAAGGCTGTTGCGATTGTGAGAGATGCATCAAAAATGCCACATACCAAAACCGATCTCCCAAAATCCATTACGACATTACATCTACAGAAGCTATTAGAGCTATCCTCTAGGCCACAATTTCATCATATGGAATTACAGAATGTAATCACTATAATACGAAACAATGTAGCGCAATGGCTATGGCAAGTCGTTCTAACTGGAGATAAGGTTATCGAATGTCTAGAAGCATTCAGAAAATATTTTCTCCTTGGTCAAGGCGACCTCGTTTCCGCTTTAGTTGACCAGTTTGAGAAACTTGCAGTATCGAGACTTGCATCTGCTAGGATGTCTGTGGTCAAAGAGCAAGAACTGAATTCGTTACTTGTACGCGCGCAAGTGGGATCTTCCGTCGAGAACGATTCAATGTTTGATAAATTTACATTCAAACTTCCTAATAATGCTAACGACCAACAAACATCTTCGTCCGGTATGTTTGATGACTTTATTCTTGGAGTACCGCTTCGTCTTGAGTATGAAATTACCTGGCCTCTCGATTTGTTTGTCACAGCGGAAGACTTGTCAAAATATGGAGATTTGTTTTCTTTTTTGATATCTTTGCGTCGGACTCAACATCGTCTTGAAAGGGTTTGGGTGCATCTATCAGCTATGCATAAATATATGGCTAATGCTACTACGCGACAGGCCAATGATTCACATCTTCTGTGGCGAATACGAGCGGCCATGATATTCTTTGTTAACTGTCTTTGGGAGCACGTTCAGGTAAATGCCGTGTGGAATGCCTGCACAGCATACTTCTCTATGTGCGGCTACAATTATAATTATATTTTATCAAAAGTTTGACATGCGTGGCTCACTATATACCGTTAAAATTTTTTTTATATTAGATGGACATAATAGAGATAAATTTCAAGAATTTGGTTAATCGCATTTCCGCTTCGTCTACGCGTCATAAACTTGCCCAACCCTCACTCACTTCCCTAGACTCGCCCACCTCGCCTTCAGTCCCCACAAGCCCAATAAAACCTGATGCGGAATTAGGAAAGGATGTGGAAACCTTGCGTGATTTTGAAGATATACGTCTCGGTCACAGTTCCTACATCAGAGATATGCTTCGCGGATGTCTGGTAGAATCACGTGTTTGTGCAGATACTATAAAGAAAGCACTAAAGTGTTGTGACCAACTGTGCGCAATCATTGAAAGATGGGATGGGCGTTCGATCGACGACAAACGATTGGAACATATTAAGAAAATTGACCAGGTAGGTGAACATAAAATCAAAGCTCATTAGGATGCATATAACTAACTCAAGCACGCAAAACGAATTAGGTATTTCGCGACCATACAAACTTTTTGTTCCGAACGTTGTCGGGTATCAATAAAACGGGAGAGGGCTTCGGCGGACCGCTACGGCACCTTGAACAACTACTGCTGCGTTTGGACTATAGCAAGTGGTATTCTGCATGGACGGCATAATTAATTATGATACATAAAAAGAATCCATGGTAGACTGCTGTACATTTAATATTAATACGTATATTATATCTTTAATAGTCTAATCTCAATTGTACACGTTAGATTCTGATAAGAGCTGTTTAGTTCCCTTCATTTAAAAAAAACACTTTGCAAACTGATCAATTTTTCGTTGTGGCGGTAAATAATAAGTCTTTTGTAAATTATTGCATATCGTTCGTCGACGAATATACATTATCATAAGATCAACCCTGTCAGGTTGACTTTATTTTTGCGACTCGATACTAATATTATCATTATCGCAAGCGACAGAAATATTACTGGTAAGTTCAAAAGCCTGCTGGACGCCTTACTCCACATTTAATCTCATCTTGCTAATCGACAATTAACTACCCTGTTTGCGTTTCTGCCCTTTGAGCACAAACTCGCCGAGTTTTAATCGATGATAGTAGGAATCAAATCGCGAGATGAGAAATAAGATAATCCAATATTTTTTACTAATAATATTAGCGCTTCTTCGAATGTTTAGTTTTTTAATTGCTACGTAATATACGAGCACGATGTAATTCTGATTGTCGTGATAACCCCAGATAACTTTTCGTGCTATGTCTGATTGATTATACATTTTATTTTGGAACTTCAAATAGTTAAAGTTGCAAATTACGCTTAAAATTAACCAAAAACCTATTACTATCATTTATTGTGATGCTTTCATTTTTAATTATCGATTTCAATCTCCATGCTTAAAAGCAAATCTGTGGCGTCCGGCAAGTTTTGAACCCTGCAATATTTCTGTTACCAGGGTTAAAAAGCACATGGTATACTCTATCCAGTATAAACATGCATCCTGCACTGTTCGGCGACCATGTCATTATCTGATATGCGCATATCGGACATGCAACCGATATGCACGGAGTACAAACTTGCGTAAAATTAATAATAATAACAAACTTATTTACAAAAGTCAACTCCATCATTTACTCGGATGCAATACTCTCGCGGATTCGTATGTTACATGCGCGCCTTTTTAATATAGAATAGGTCTATTGTCCAAGAACAAGAAGCAAACTGCCACAGCAAAACGGATACAAATCTATTTAACCAGTATTATTATACCCCATCTCTTTCGCGATTGCAAAGTAACAGTGTCGAATGACAATAAGCGGATTGGCGTTTGCGTCGACAATTAGGTGATTCAAAATATTGAATTCGCATTGTTACTATCTTGTTGATTTTTCGTTATGCACGCCGTTGGTAGAATGGCATGTAACCATTTAGCTTTGTCTACAGTCTTTTTTTTTTCTTCCTAGTCGTCACTTTATTCGTACGTAGCTTTCAAAAATTTCTGGACTCGAAACGTGTATTGCCCCGAAAAGGGTCATCATTGGTTTTATTTAAAATAGTGAAACAAACAACTTTCCAACATTTTGCACCAATAGAAAATAGCGATTGAGGAGGTGACGGAGGACAGTCTCGTGTCTCTCTCAAAACAGGTTGTCCAAATTTGAAAAGAAAAAGAGAATGAGAAATCAATCGAAGGAATGCTTGCCCATTTGACAGCATCTTTCTCCAAGAATGGCTATTTACCATACGGTTTGGTGTAATTAATTGTTACACGATAATATATGATCTATACAAAGAATACACCGAACAAATAGTGGTTTATTATTTTTAGATTACCATTTGCCCGCTTCCACCATTTCCAGTTCATTGTTTATTGTCTTGGTCCTTATTCTAAAGAAGGGAGGGGGCGGGGGGTTTCAGATGGTACCGAGTCTGTTCTGATTTCGACAGCTATATTAGTACAATTAGACTTTGAGTTAACGTTAGGGGATGAGACTATGATCTATATTAATAGCTCATTGTATAATAAAAAGTGGTATGATTAATTAATTAATATTAATTCAGTAGTTTGCCATTAATTACACGTATATGGCAATAACCCGCGACAATAACGGACAATTCTAATTCAAAAAATATACATTGGAAAACTGCATACATAATTCGCAAGCCTTTTCCGCTCTTCAACAATCGATATCACATAATGAACAGACAAAATTTTTGTTAAATTGTTTTATAAATTGCCAAATTATACAATTGGTGACTGATGAATTCAATGCATATATAAAACTGGGAAGGAGAGCTGAATTCCTTCTATTAGAGATAAGTTAGGTGTTTGCTGACAGTAGATTTCTCCCAGAATCCAAAGTAAATAAAAAAAACAAGAAAGGGTGGGAAAATGTATATAATTACAAAAAGAATTGGGCGGATGAAGAGTATATGTTAAGGGGAAAAGGTTTCTACACGAAAGGGAAAAAAAATTGAAAATCAAGATGATTAAATGAAAGGAAAGAATTGAGGTCAACTACATCAAAGTCTGCGTGCGTGTAAACCACGGCAGCTAAATCGTAATCATTTTAAAGAACTATTCATAATCTAAAAAAAGACCCCACAGAGCATGCAGCAAAGAAAAAGAAATTTATTGTACAAAAAAGAGTGCAACTGCAAATATTACGCTAAATAATTCTCAGTCAATAAACTATTCACCCTTGCATATCAACGTCACACTCGTTTACTCATCATCAGACCACAAATCGCTGAATTTTGTCACAGTAACAGGAGGCGAAGCCCTTGTTGGTGAAAATATACTATCAAGTGTCTGCTTGCTAAACATCTCGGCAGCCACATTTCCACCAACCATCACCTCTGTAACATTGCTTACGTCCCCAGTATAACTAAACCCAAACATCGAATCTTGACCAAATTGCGGAAAATCCATTACCATCGGAGTGCTATTTTGAGGAAAACTAGGACTTAGAGGCGTTGTAGCCGTCTGACTCGGAGATTTTGCATTAAGCGACGAAGAGCTCTGCTTGTTCGACAACGGTGGTGGACGTGATAATCGTCGCGACCGACCCGTTGACGGTGTACTTGGCGACAGCGTCGATGCGGTTGATGGAGTCACCGGTGACGGAGACGTCGGTGTCGATAGCGATGTTGCAGTTATTACATGGAACCGACCCGAATCGCCCTTGATTGTTGCTTGCTGACCACCTGCGTTCGGAGAGAACGGCTGCAACGATTCTGCAGGAATTATCAACGGAGTACGTGGAGGAGAATCAATTATAATCGAGTTGGGTCTGCTTAAACTATTACTCCTCCGATGGCCCTTGAGTAAAAGATCGCTTTCGATGCTCGAATTGCGGGAATGACCTTTGTGCGATTCCGAACTGGGATTTTGTTGTGGTGTGACAGTGTTGTTGAGTTTTAATGTTTTCTCAAAGTCGACTAGTTGATAGACTAGACTCATATTAGGACTGATATATGGACTCCGATCCTTGACAAATTCATAGGCTTGGTTAAGTGTCATACGATTAGTTCTCATGACATACGCAATGACTAGCGACGCTGAACGTGACACTCCACACTGACAGTGGATCAGTATGTTGCGTCCGGCCGAGCGTGCCTCGTCAATGTATGCAAATGCGAGCTCAAAGTCTGAAATCAAGTTGTCTTGATTGTGAGTCCAAAAGTATTTCTTGTACTTCATCGCCTTGAATTCGTCTGTGGCTGGAACTGTCAGCGGAACGCCTGTTCCCATTGGACCGTCTGGTGATTGCAAGTTTGCTGAGAGCGAGCTTGGTCGCGATGATGATTTTTTGATTAACGAGTTTGATCTACTACATGATGAATCACTCGACGGCAGTGGAGAGCTGGCGTGTATTGCGGGCATTATCGGAGACGCGACTGCAGTTCGATAGCTCGAATCTGATGATATAGAGGAAGATGATGATAATCCAGGTGATATTGACTGGTTCTGGAGATATTGCGAGTTCTTTGGATTGCTACTTATAATGTCTGTCATATAGGGATTTGGTACTTCCATAGCAACATTAAGAATGTATTCGATACCGAGTCTATTGAGCATTCGACGATTCATTGCGTTCAATTCAGAGCCTAAGTAAAAATGTGGTAATATACAGATCGGCTCGTCCTTGTATGGCAGTTCTTCAGCGATTGCATTCTCAGTTCTTGACATCAATACCATGGGGTCAGCAGACGAGTTGGAATGCGATTCACCATTTTTATTCTGATAGATGCAGATTGGAGTCGATGGACGTCTGTTGTGACCGTGAGCCGCTTGTTTCGTCTGTTGAGGAAGTTGAGGGGAGCTTGGAGCGGAGATGGAAGAGCGAACGGGAGGTACAACTAATTGTAAGTTCTTCATCTGCCTTCTTCCTCTGATTCCCGGAGAAACGGGAGGCTTCTTGAATGTGTCAAGTGACTGATTATTATAAGATGAATTAACTTCCAGTAAGGAAGCGGGGGATGCTGGTCTTGTTGCAGCTTTAGTACTAGGCATTTTAAAACTACTTAGTGCTGTGTTTGGCGTATTGTTCATGTTGGACGAAGTCAAAGACATCTTCTTATACAATGGAACGTCAGACGCAGTGAAGTAGGGTTCCTCGATGACTGATGCTAACATTGAAGTAGCTGTCGGCGAATCGAAGGGGTATAATCTTTTCTGATTGCTATTCATGTAAAGATAGTGAGAAGTGAGCACACCAGGTGCGTAGCCCTTATATTTCTGGAATAAGGAAGTATCTATGGTATGTTTTAGATGTTATTGATTGCGCTATTATTGAAGGAGTATGATGGCCGTTATCATTGAAGTGAATGGACAGCTTTTTGAAGTAGTATTAAGAGAAGGGAGAGAGTGAAGAGATTTGTCGTTAGAAAGTTGGGCGTTGTGTACTGAGAGATTAGTTGATCAGACCAGCTGTACCAAAGCGCTTCTATGTGTAAGATAAAAGTCTCAGAACAAAGTACGTATGTATTCTAACATCCAAACTTTTGCTAGTGAGACGCACCAGATGAGAGAAGGAAGGTGCAAAGATTTTTGCTCTGGGAGGTGGCCCGCAATATAAAAGCGGAGAAGATATATGAAACGTTAGCAAGGAAAAGATTCTTAATACGAAATAACCGACTTATGAGACAAAGGGGTTGCAGTGGATAGGTGTGTGATATTTGTGTGAATATTGCTTGTGGAAATTGTGTAGCGATTTTGTATGCAGAACTAATCGACAAGGATGAGAGAGGCACCATAATAATATATATAAGTAAAATAAATGTAGCAAGTGTGTGTAATGGAGATATTTTTAGCTAATATAAATAAATGATGAATATAATAAGAAAATATGTGTTACAAATTTTATCATTGTATTTAGATTGATTATGATTGTAACTGTATTTATATAGAATATGGTTTCACGCATATTTGTTATGTAATGAGTATAAATAGTAATCAACCAGTGAGAATTCTACTGAATTTATTGAAGTCTTGGGGAATGGGGGAAAGCGATATACGGGATATTAACTTAATGCTAATGCTGATACCTTATACTTGGCACTTGATAATACGCCAATTGTTCCAAACGGTTATATAAAGATTAGATTGTATAGATCGCACATGCAGTTTACACACGAATACACTAACTCACCACCAATACTAATACTCCCAACAACTCGTAATAATAATAATACTACTGCTACTTACTACGCACAACACACAACACACAACACACATAACACATAACACACATAACACCCCAACCCCCTCTCCGCTCGCATTTCGACCTCGTATGTCCCATCATATGAAATGCACAATATGGTCATATAAACTTACTTTGGGTAAAAATAAACAATATCAAACGGAGGTATCCGTTTTTCAATTCATATGTTAACCCGCATTCTGATACTCTTTGGTGGACTATCTGTTGAACTTATACGGCAATTATGAATTTCAGGACAGTTTCGAGTTTCAGCTAATGGTTATGGAAAGAAGAATTTCTGTTTAAGACCAATCAAACATACAAATTAAGTCAGCCACGTGTCACGCACTGTCGGGGTACACAACATCGCATCGGCGCTGCCTAGCACTTGGTTTAATAAAAAAAGGCTATTTCTGTTCCCCCAAATCACCGATTTTACTTAACATATTCGATTCGCCCATGTAGCGCCACGAGGCAACGCCACAACAAACACATAATAATAACACCCCTAAAAAGTGTAATTTTGCCTAAAGTCATCTGTTTTCTATCTATATACGAAAATCTATTAAAATAGAAACCCAACTGCATCTAAAAAAAAAAAAGGTCACCTGTGTAGCATACATAGTATACCCATAAGGTGGAAGAATAAAGATCATAAATGTCATAGTGCTAAAACAAATAAGAATTTTTGTTGGCGATATATTAAATCTCCTTCCCGATTAATTTATGATCCCCGGTGGCTTACGATTATCGTTTATTTTTAGCAACAACATTTCTACCAATGGCCCATTTAGAGAAGGCTAACTGTAAAGTCGACCATTTTCCTAGTCCCACAGAACATAACACGCAAACTTGATGTCACATCTGACCCACGTTTATGAAACATCTGATCTGGGTAACATGTAAACGCAGAGAACATTGTACAATTCTTAATCGAGGTTTCAATTGGCCCAACGCATGGCTTAGACAAGACCATGGTGATCGAAAAAAAACAAACTGGACAATAATCGATGGATTTATTTCTAATTGTTGGTCGAACATGATAATATTGTAAGAGGTTTACATAAAACGTATTATTTCCATACATGACATGATCTTTTTTTTAGTACCATATTAGTAGATTAATTACGAATGTAACAGTAAACAATTGATGCATCTTACGAAGTTCTTATTCTATAATTTTGTGTTTAAACTTTCAATGTTTCTTCTGGCGATGACTGTAGGCAGCTCGAATATGTACAGCAGATTATCCTCTTTCAGTTTAGCTTATGACGGCGACTTGCTTCTTTTGTGAAAACTTGTTAGAACTATGACGACGAATTAATTGGGACTGTTAGACTTGTTTTGTTAGAGTATACCGTACTGTATACTTTCTGACACATTAATTACAAAATCTAACTAAAAGGGGAAAAGGTATTTTATATCAGAAGAGGAAGAAAGAGGAGAGATTAAAAAGAGAAAAAGGAAACACGATGTTCCAATTGTCTCTTTCTTTTAAATTTAATCGTTAGTATATTAAAATCTCGTTATAATTCCGAAGCCATTCACATGTCCAAATTATGCTGACATGGAGCTCGCCTCCAGATCAATTTCGCAGATGTTTCTGCAACTTGGAGTCAAACTCTATCCAAATTTATCACTTGGCCCAAACGTGCCTACAGCCATTCGCAATAACCTCGATTATACTTGAATACGCCCAATTTCGGCATACCTTGCATATCTATTACGCAATGTACAACCTCAACGTAAAGCTTGCGCGAGACAATCTGATAGGTACATAAAACGCCCAAGCACTTAACCAGACGTCGATTGCATATTCCTATTAAAGGTTACTAAGAAAAATAACTTGAAACATTGCTCTAAACTAAACCGGGAAATAAAATAGTGTAATTTGATGTTGGTGAAATTGAGCCCAAGTCACATAAATTTTGGGTATAACTTAATAAGAAAGGCTTAATTGCTAAAATTAGATCTAAATTTGACTGTCTTATATGACGTTAAACAGCCACGTCCAGCAAACGCGCTGATAACCTTTATGGGGTAAGTTACGAAGTCCGCTGCAACCTTTTACTCAGATACAAACGTTTTACTCAACGACGACTTGTTGCAGAAAGCCATAAACCTTAACCTTCTCTTCAACGTCATAGTCATAGTCAATGCTGGTTGTTTAATATTTTGTTAGTGTAGATACATGTGCTTTCAAACTCCATTTGCGACCGTCAAAATTAAGGTAATTTAAGTTATTGTAATAGCAGCAAAGGATCACCGATTCATAAAGTCTCCGTCATATTTTTGTTATAACATCAGAGCGTTGGGTTATCGGAAATGAAAAATATTACGCGTATACTATTATAATAAATTGTCATCTATTATTAATCTCCTATAAAGAGCCAGTTTTTTCATTCTCACCCTACCCGTTTTGTTTGTCTATAACGTCTTTATTCGATAACTAATCATGATACAGGTTTTGGATGGCTCTATCGATTACACCTCAGATTATACAAGAATAGAACAAAGTGCCATGAACATCGTCAGCACATCAGTGATAAAACAGTTTGTGAGATAGCATCTTTGTGCCCAAATCTAATTCATCTTTATATAGGTTACAATGAGAACATTTCTGATATCTCACTTATTAAAATTGCGAGTTCAAATCGCAATATGAATTGCCTTCCTTGCTGAATCATGCCCTAAACTTTAACCACGATATTCTATATCTGATATATCAGAGCAATTACATATTGATGGCACGAACATCCCACAACGTGGAGATATTTTAAATTATGACATGTGTTGGTCGCTTTCAATAGTTACAATGTGTTTGTCTTTCAAATCAATCATTATACTGCTGAAATTAAGATATTCTATTCGAAGACACGTTAGTGACAATAAATTACAACAAAAATAAATGATAGTAAATCGTTAATCAAGGCGAATGCCATTAAATATTCAAGTTGCATATTGAAAAATATACTAGATTTTGAGTAAACGTCAAATCAGATTACATATATTCTCCTTTTTGACGTGTATTTTTAACTTCAAAAGGCTGAAATCAGTCAAGGAGAGGGGAAAAAAGATGGTTAAGAGAGAAAAGGTGATCCAAACTTGTTTACTCCGAATACTTGATTCTTACACAGCCATAATTTTGCATCATCAACGCGTAAGAACTTTCTATCACAAGTAACACAAATACGTGTATATTTCGTCATTATCAACAGGGTGCTTACCTCCTCTGACAGATTTGACATAATAATAAGCTCTTGCCATGCCATAAAACATGATTGTAACCGAAACAATAGTATAAATAGCACAATTACTGAAAATTACCGAAGTTGCTGATGAGAGCACCCACTGCCTCGATGTTATCCTTGTTTCTAATAATAGTATATCGGCGGAAAACATTTAATATTATGCAGAAAGGACAATACATAGCCGTGTAATACCTTATTTATTGTCAAGCTGTAGTTTGATAAAGTAGGATATAATAGCTCGAATTATAGTATACCTTAGATATGTATATTATATACTTAATTAGCAAGCTATGTCTTAAAAGACTGCTGGACTGCGGCAACATAATTTAACACGCTCTTTAAACATATACAACCATTGCTCGACAATTTCACCTTTGCAACTTTTATAAGAGAAAAAAGTCTTAATATCGAAGAGTTAATAATGCTATTTAACCTTCAACTATTATTCTTTATTAGTATTAATAATGGTTTCAGATAAGATATTTCTAACATCTTGACGGGATTTACTTGATAAATCTCGAAAACGTGATCGTTCGAAATCACCTAAAAAGGGGTACCGAAGAGTTAATAATAATAATGGATAAAAGTTGTAAATTTGTTAACGAGCTTGATTATCTGCTTCTTGATGTGTGCCTAGTGATGTTCTTTTAAGTAGTCGCGCTTTAACCGTATTTAGCATCAACCGCTACGGCGTACTTAAAAGCTTTTCCCTTTTATGTTGATATTCCTTTTCGTTATAAGAGTTTCAATAAACTTCACAACAACTGGATTTTGCTCAGCAAACCATTTGGAAAGAGATTATTCTAAAAGACTATCTAAATCAAATTGCTCATGGTTTTTCATCGCACTTATTAAATTATTGTACGAATTACCTCGTCCCTTTTAGCAATTTTTGTCCCGCACCTAATACGATCTTGTTGCTCGGTAAATGCTTTATCTAACCGTTTCTTGGTACTGCATTCTCAGATAGCAATTGCTGATTGAAATTTTCCAGCTTCTCTATCCTTTACAAAAGCATTTAGTACGCTGAATTACTTGGACTTCAAAATCGCAAAAGTCTTTTCAAACACCGGCAGTTAGAGTGTCTTAATCTTCTGAATCTTGAATCTAGTTTAGTGGCTCGTTTAATATAAGCCTTTTAACGACGATCTGGCACACAGAGAGTAATTCTCTACAGAATCAAGGAATATAGATACTTCAGGAAAATACTTAGCCATTTCCGTTATAATGCCATCTTCTGTTTTTCATTAATCTCGCATACTACTAAGACTAATGACTTTCGACAAGAGAACCGAACAGACAAGGCGGCTTCTAGTCTTGAATTCATTGTGTACGAAATGTGACGTTTAAGAGAAAACTGCTTTCTAAAGTTGTTGAATTCTGAGACTATATACTCGTAAAAGTATGTCTCTACCGTTAGTTTCAATTCTTGTTTGAAGTATTCGATCGATAAGATGTCATTTAATTCTCATGTTAAAAATTATTGAATTGCAGATTATTCTAGATCTGATTCACAGATTCGGAAATCTCTCGGACTGTATTGTCAGACGAATGAAGGTAATGTTGATCACTTCCTAGCCAAATTAGTAAAGCCTTGGTTAGACAACAAAGCACATTAATTGCGTAATCGGTGTTTACTACTATTATCGCAATGATTTGTATCACAGAAAAAAGGCACCCGCGGCCGAATAAAGGCTTACTCATAAATATGTAGGATGCAAAATAATGTAATCGTACGACACGTTGCAAATTTGAATTAAATCATGAGCGACAGAATAGTTTCTCGCGTAGGTACACTATGTCACAGATAATCAACGTAGAAAGTGAACCGCGTCTTATTTCGACAGCCTGCTTTAACTATGTTGTTCATCCATCTATACAAGGCGTTTATGTTTACTTCATGAAAAAAAGTGCTTTTTACTGGTGTATGCAAAATTATATCATTTATATCATTGAGACAGAGACACTCAATTATGACCAGGCTGTCGCACTGTTCGTTGAAAGCTTAAAACTGTTGAATCGCATCTTATCTATTCCTTCTCAAGTCAAGCTTTCTGCTTTAGATACATTTCATGATTGGAAGTATGTTATTTTTGTTATAATATTTGGATACTACAGAAACAAGACTCACATGTCATAACAGTCAGATATAGGAATTGCTACTGTCAATAATGCTTATCTGACGCCAAAAAATCCCTAAGTCGATCAGTCGGTCTTTACAACACTGTTGAGGTAGGTAGACATTCATGCATGTGCATACGTTTTCGTGATGTTCACAATTTGTTACCGCTTTGGCCACAGTATGTCTTAAGGCAAAGACGGATGCCTTCCAAGCGTCACAGGTTTTACCACATTCCCAAACTCCATCTCAACCTCGAACTTAACGCATTTGATGGTAACGCCTCACAAGCGACCATTGGAGTAAGAAGATCTTCCGATTTTGTCTTGTAATAAACATATGTTTCAGTCTGACCATAAACGTTTCTCTTATGGTACAGATACTCCCAAGCCATCTCAATAATATGTGCATTCGCGATGACAACAGAAGCTTTAACAGAAGAAATTGGCGAAGAACTAGTTAAGGGGTTGTCCTCTGTACGTGTTTCCAACCCCCCCCCTATATGTAGACTGCGATGTGAACATTGCAACCAAAGTAAAGGTGTTCAGCACCCAAGCAATTAGTGAGTGTATTGTATATGTCATATAGTATGATTCATTGGAATCCAATATTAAATGCAATTATTTTACCTCTTCCTCTTTTCCCACAGAAACCAGGCTAACTTTTTATGCTCTGAATATGCTCCCTAGTGGCTGTTTTCTGGCATCTGAACTCATGTCTGTTGTCATTCCATTCAGTTTCTGTGGTAAAGAGGAGGTCCTTATATATAGAGTTGACTGTAATTATATTATTTCCACTTACCGAAACCAATCGTGGAATTGGAACGGGATTATCAGCCCACAAAATCCAGAATTTGATACTAATTTTTGCTATTACCGAGTTTGTTCCACGCGATTTACCATATCAGACCAAAACCTTATCATAATCCTTGCGCATGGAGTTTCAAACGCCACGAAGCAAAGTTTATTGTATATTATACAAAAAGGATTATCCAGAGATTTTATTTCTGCATTTTAGTAATATCAGAGAAATAGGCGGGATATTGCATCGTCTAATGGAGAATAGATAAATCGTTATTTATTATTTTCCCGTAGGTATGAATGGACAAGTGCGTCTTTTTTTAGTTGTTTATAAAACGCGTGGTTGCTTGACAGCTAAGGTCCATGCCTCAAATGCATTTTTTTTTCTTGGTTACTATGTCACTTAAATTGTGCGGGATTTATGTAAACTTAAACATTAAAACTTGCTTAGATTTATACGATATCTAATCCCCCCCTTAGTATCGAATCGACGCGTGAGAGCTTTCAAAAAAAAAAAAAATACTTGGCAGCCGGCAGTGAACTGCCCTTGGGTCTTCAGATGATAAATGCGGTACGCGTCGTTCGTGTTAATATCGCGTTGGGAACAGTTTCATAGCCAAACGTACCCGACTAAAGATCAATGATAATCGATCTCGGCATTAAATTCAAATAGGCGACGTAATGCACTTCTATTCTGTGTGCGTTTGACCTATTATAACTTTATAACCCCTTTTGTAAAAAAAGATAATTACAGAACAGTGCATACTCAACGATTAATCGTTCTAATCAAATATGTTGCATTTTGATATCTATTTATTTGTTAAATTAACTTTAAGCTATCAAAAGAAAAATACGATTCTACTTTTTACTATATTTTATCCCGATTATATCCCAAGCTCCCAATTACCACAGTTCTTGAGGGAATTCACTAAATTCCATCATCTCATCTACTTTGACACCCGTCGCAGTCTCGTAAGATAACCTTAATCGAAGTCTGACATTGGTCTACCAAAACAAAAAAATCCAATAAATTTTAGGATATCTTGATTTGAAAATCCTGACCCCAATAAAATGAAAACAATCAAATAAATGGAAATTGTGTTATTTTATACCTTTTGCGGATTAGCGATGCGAACAAGTTGTGTCGCTGTTCCACCGGGAGCAATTGTTGTCGAAGAGGGCGCCTCCATTTGTAGTTTTTGAGTCTATGCGTGAATTTGTGACAGAAAAATGTTAGCAATCAACCGGCAGCACTAAGTATTCGGGCTTTCCGAATTACATGAAAATCCCTACCTTTGGAATTGCAACTTTTAACAGTAGGTTCTCAACAACAGCCCCAACACCGGTATTTTTAAATATAACATTAATATTAAGAATATTTGGGTTATTGGTATCTCTAGCCGGTTGTAAGGACATATTGAGCCCATCTTTATCGAATGCAACGTAGATGCCTGAACAAGCGATCATTAGTTAATTACAAATTCCCTTCTAATAAAGTTTAAAACACGACACCCACCTGGCTGAGCAACAGCCTGATTAATGGGGAACAAATTATTAATGTCGGTTGGAACTAGCATTTGTTGCACAGGGGTTGCTTGCAAGATATCAGCCTGCATTGTTGTGAATGGCTGTGCCGGTACGAACGGTTGCCCGCCGCCGCCACTAGTATTTAGTCCTCCTAATCCAAGGCTGTCCAATCCTAAATTATCCAAAGGAGCTGAAGTTGTTGGGATTGTGGGTTGTACTGTGTTAAATAAATTCATAATATCATCTTTGGCATTAGAGCTTGCTGTAGCAGCGGTTGTGGTACGGACAGGTGCTGAAGTATTAATGGAGGTCTCGCCAAAAATATCAGCTAACAAGTCGATTTCTTTCTTTCCTGTGTCGACAATGCTCCGTTGACCTGATTTAGACGCAATAGGTTCGTCGCTGTCTAAATCAAGTAAATCCTTTTGGAAAAGAAAGTGAATAATGAATATGAGATTGATCCTATATTGCTATAAGGGGATACCCGATATTGAGAAATAACACTTACGCGCGTCTTTGATCTTGGTTTAATCGTAGAATCCTCATCGTACGCTGAGCAGATGATAGTAAAATAAATTAAACCTCTTACTCCATCAAAAAGCTTCTTTAGAAAGCCAACAAACAAAATCTCTTACTTGGCCTATTAGTTTCTTCCTTAACCTCAGGTATCGGCATTCTATCCAATACAGATTGTCTTATTGCCTCAAATTGGAACAAGTTCTCATACTCTACTGCCCTCTGCTGTATTTCAACTTCAATACTTGCATTGTATTGTTCAATAATTGCTCGGATACGTCGGATAACGTTAGGGTCAGCTAAACGAGCAGTAAGCTTCATAAGGGCTGTCAACGCATACTCGCGTATCACTTGATTGGCATACGGTCCGGCTAAGATGGTTTCTATTAATTCGGCTACTTCATTTTCGGTAACCTACGAATTATTAATTAAGTTTTAGACTTGACGCATGAACACGTAAATGCAAAATCTAACGGACCTCTTTCACTAGTTCTTCCTCTTCGAAACTACCACCACTTATGAGTATATCACCGTACTCGCCAATTGCCCATAAGCCAGCCAAGGTCAGAGATTCCTATGATTGAATCACTTGGATTAAGATCACGCATTGATAATATGAAGACGATTTAATAAAATAATGACGATTGTTACCTGTGAGATATCCTCTCTCAATGCTGCATACAACTTTTGAACCGTGTATGCATTTAACTCTGTTGCTTGTGCAATCAGTCGAATGAAATTTGATAAAATCTCTTCGCGGACATAATTTCCAGCCTACCCAGGTTTACCAGAAATCGAAACCAGCCTGTCAGAAAAAGATTAACAATAGAACATTTGAAATTACCAAACTTACCAGCTTCAATACCCTTAGAACAGTATCAATGTGCCATCGCTTGTTAGGCGCAAACCTAATATAAACAGCCAATTTTAATGAATCAGTGACTTCTTGAAAATTTGTAAATACACAATAAATAGTTCTCCTTCAAATAAACCAAGGAGCTATAAGACTAGCACCATCATTAGAGTAACTAAAAGTACAAATTGTTGGATGGTTTCCGATTTAACATACCTTTCGGCCGCTATACAGATTTTTGTAGTCATTCCCTGTTTGAATTCATTATCTGCAATCTCCAGAAAGGCCAACAACTCCCTGGTTAATACTC
The DNA here is from genome assembly GCA_910592345.1 of Paraglomus brasilianum. Classification (NCBI taxonomy): domain Eukaryota; kingdom Fungi; phylum Glomeromycota; class Glomeromycetes; order Paraglomerales; family Paraglomeraceae; genus Paraglomus; species Paraglomus brasilianum. The sequence goes on from CAJVPI010000600.1 coordinate 22,778, forward strand.
TCACATTTGATTCGTTAATTAGTGCAAATGACAGCTCCAATGCACGACGACGTATGGAAATGTCGCCGTCACGTAAGCAGTCTAGGATTATATTACGATGTCGTTGGACGGCGTTCATGTTGATTGTTACCGTTTTGTTGAGAGTTGTCAATGCTACGTATCTGTAAAGTAGAGCGTTTTAGAAAAAGATACATAGCACAGAATTTTGTTGAAAGGTAGTTATAAGCACCTTATATTGTTATCACGATTAGTCAAAAATTTGCCGAGAATGTTGATTGCCAGTACGCGTAAACCGCTTTCAGATTGAATTTCCATAATTGTTAGCACAGTTTCATATAATATTGCATTGCCCACATTCTTGGATGATTCAGTACTGGTTGCAACCTTGAAAAAAAAAACAACCAACTATTACTTCACCAGGAATCATTACTGTTGAGACTACACAAGAACATCAAACCATACCAACCTGCGCAAGTATGTCATTCATAGTTTCGCTCGCTTCAACATCACCTTTGCCAAGTATTCGTAAAAGCCTCAAAATTTTAACTTGTAAAAATGGATCCGTAATCCCAGTCACATCATGTTCGGGCGCATATCCGGCCGATACCAGACTCTTCAGATGTTTAACCAGTAAAGGAACAGCTTTTCTGAATGTCTGCAAAGCCTCAATATTGTGACTGCATAGTTCAGTAATGAGCGTAACTCCAGCAAGCAGAACGCCGTGATTCCTATCGCTCAAAAGCCCCTTGGCTCTAGAAAGAAAGTTTTCCTGAAGTTCGGGCACTTTGCGAACTATTCGCATGGCGCATAATGCTGCCTAATAAGATTGAATATAAGTTGTGATAATACGCATGACTTGTACATAGTTGAGCTCATGTAAAGTGTACCTTCTTCCGTATGTAAGTGTTCGAACTACCGAGTAGCTTTTCCACTTCTGCACATAGATCACGGGCCATCTCTGGTGATGAAATATTTCCAAGCGTACATAATGCAAGCCCCACTACGTACATATTCGAGTGATTCATGTCACTGCACATTTCCAATACAAAAAGACGTTCCGACAATTATTTTTCTCATCAAGTATAAAATATGAGACGTCAAATTGAAACCATTCTATTGTTCCAAAAACACGTTATATGAGGCGTTTTCACTCCTCCGCCATCCCTCTGATACAATTTTTAAAACTCACTTTTTCAATGAATTCGTAACCAACGTCAATACTTCCTGGTTTTCATCGAGTAGAAGCATAATGCCCAAGTATCCTAGCCTTTTATCCGCAAATCGATTGGAAGCAACGAGCTTCAAACATTCAATTTGACCAAAATGAGCTGGATAGCTCAACATATGGATATACAACAATTTGGCTACATTGGCGTATCTGCTGTCATTACTATCTTCACGAAAACTGGTACGAATTGCAGCGGACTCTTTTTGAATTACGGCTCGCTCATCAGCAGCGGTCTTACAGGCACGTATGGCCTTTATTAGATCTTACATATTACATAAATAAAAGTGTGAATTGTTAGTCTCTTAAAGCACTTGTAGAGAATGATTGTCTGAAATGAAGCTTGAAGCATGAGATCAGAAATGAAGTATACCCTTCAAACGGTAATAGGGCATCGAGCAAAGATTTGTAGTCGCACGTATCTGAGGCCAAAAACTGTCTATTTTAATTAAATCAAGTGATGTTCACGTTACCAAGCAGGTATGGGCATCGTTACTAAAAATGTCAATAATCAAAACAACCAAATTCTTTTTGGAAAGTGACTTAAGACTTGGATGGGTTCCTTGCTCGCAAATTACCGACATAGAGCCAACTCAAATTGACAACGTCTACTATGATGATGGTGATAGTGATGAGACGACGATAACGTTGATATTCCTCGGAAACAGCGAAGAATGCACACCAACACTTGTGAGTGAGTTTGCCAGAATATAGTCACTTCCAACACACAAGCACAATAGTAATAGCAACAACTTCAAAAGATATTCCAAATGGCTTGACGGTCGCAACAGCATAATAAAAGGATTTACCGAGTCTAATGATAAATATTATATGGTTGCTTTTACCATTGTTATTCTCTCTATGGATTCTGCACTTCATGTGGAATACTCCGATGTAGTCCTGTGTGGTGCATTTGCGGGCATAAACAATTATTCGATGGATGGACTAGCGATGAGTTTATTAAGAAATCTCAATTACAAACGAACTCAGCAAATCAACCTTATTTGGAATGGATTCCATGGGATTGTATTGGAGATAGTAATAGGAGATATAAACACTTGTATGGTCTACCTACTTATCGTTATGCATCTGTTAAATTGACTCCGCTTGAGATAACAGACGAGACACATGATTTATATTATGCCGAGTACAAGGTAAACAATTTACTTAGGCGTCATGTTTATTGAATAGTTTAAATAATCATTACTTATGTATCATTCCCACTAGTTATGTGATGAGCATCCAGATATTCTTACCATGGATGTTTGGGTTACCACCAGATTCACATATTAATATCATAGACATTGAAAAAAGTATTGTCTAATAAAGGAATATAGCAGGCATGGATTATGTCTGGCATGTACAAAGCAATTAGAACTTGCATTCTGTTATTGGTGTAAAGCACCACAACCTCTTGATTGGACTATGGGCAACAAATCTTTGGATTCATTCATTATTATTATGGAATCATGGGGTAATGTGAAGAATAAGTATGATGCCCATATACAATGGATAGAGTTGTGAACGGCGATTTGATCAAGTGATTTCTGCGGTACTGAGATAGAGTAGTACAGGATGATGATCAACATCGACTGC
>CAJVPI010000601.1:0-25578 GCA_910592345.1 Paraglomus brasilianum
AAACTTTTTTAATTAATTAAAAATTCTAAACCGTAACTTTTATTCTACTTCGTCTGCTCTATCATTCTTACGGATTAAAAGCCTTAGGGTTTTGAAAGTTGGGTATTTTATTTCGGGCTTTAGGTGTCCCACACCATAATAAAGTATGATGAGAGTTGCGGGTTGTCTCTGCTAGACCTTGAGAATACAAACAATTGCATGGTTAGCGTGTGGTATTGTTATTTCAATGGTGTGGGTATTGGGTTGGGCATAAGCACAAAAGCCAAAAAGCAATATACTATGTTCAGTTTAAATTTCATTGCACTAGTTGAATATTTGCAGAGTTATGAGTAAATGAATCCAATAATTACAAACATTGAGCCGGTTGTGTGAGTCACTGTATATTATGGATGATAATAATAAGACTCTTCTAAGCCATTATCATTGTGAATTGGCGTTAGTATTAGCATTAGTGAGATATATAATATAGTGGTAGTGGTCTTATTTATATTAATATGGCTCCAAAACAATAAGTGTAGCTGGTTTTCCAGATTAAGATCATGTCTGTATGGATTAACATTTGTCTAGCCTGTCTCTGTTGGTGCTGATAATATCTTCATCTTTGAAATAAATAACACCAATTTTAAGGTATTAGGACCATCTAGTAGTTTATAATCAGAATGGATAACCAAGGGCCAATTGATTTGATTACATTGTCTTAGAATGCATTTAGCTCTTTGAATATTAAAATTCTAGTTAAGTTGACACAAACCTGCAACTGATTATCAAACTATTAACAAATACAGCCCAGCCAGGAATAATAATAATAGTAGATGTTTCTACAAGTGTTTCTCCCTGAGGTGCAGTTATTATTACAGTTTGACATCCACTTAATGGAAGCATTGATTTGAAATATATAAATCATCCCGAGATAATATAATGCTCCTTAGCAGAACAAGTTACAGTAAATACTGAACAAATTAATTACTCTTATTTGAGTGGTCTCTCAAAGGCCTGACATTAGTCCAACAGTAATAACCTTGTTTGCTGCATTGGCGATCAATGCGTGAAACGCTTAAAGGTAAACCAATCATATGCATTCTTTGAGAAAGAGAAACGTGTATATTATAAATAATAGAGGTGAATGAGATGAGAGAGCGGGCGTTTGCTTGCCTCAGATAATGCGGATGTCTATTATACATTGAAGGACTTTTTGTTCTAGAGATCGATCCCCATATATGCTGTATACAATCGTTGAGAGCATAGCCTTTGTCAATATGAAACGTTGAACAGATACTATTTTAAGCTCCATCGGAATGAAACGCATGGAGATCGCATTAATAAGGTGAGTGAATGACTTTTAACAATGTATTAAAATATCCTGTTGCTGTTTTCTCTGGTTGTTCTCTTTTACTGGCCACTATGCACGTGTATAAATTTTGACAATAATTTGTTGATCTGTATGTACACTCTGAATTCTTTAATGTTCAGAACTCGACTATACAGAGAGATAAACGACAAATTACAGCCAAGAACGATTTCACATTTTACTAAAAGACATGTCCGTTGGACAATGTCTCGGCAACAACAACAAAGTAATGTCATGAACCTGTCCACAACCCATCTTGAAAGAACAAGTCACATCCAAAGACAGAAGGTAACCTATAACGCATTTCAGATGATGTTTACTTGTTTCATGCTTCTATTGCGTTTCATTGCAACTTTAAAACCTGTTACAATAATCTCACTTCCATTTCTTCACATTCTGCATGTTGCATGCTTAGTCTAAGATACCCGCAACGATAATCTCTATAACTCAGGAAAATCCGACAATAAAGTCCTTTCTCTTTTCATGTCTTTCTCCCAACAAATTCACATTTCTCCCTGGCCAATGGCTAGACGTGTTTATACCAAACATCCCAACCGTCGGTGGTTTTTCTCTCACGTCTCATCCGTTATCACCACATTTCCAGCTAGCAGTGAAACACTCGACGCATCCCCCTGCCAAGTGGTTCCACGAGGAGGCAAAAGTTGGAGATGTGGTCGAGGTAAGAGTTGGTGGCGATTTCGTATGGAATGACGAAGAAGAAAAGAATGACGAAACTAGAAGCGTCGTCATGATTGCTGGCGGTGTCGGAATTAATCCTTTAATGAGTATGTTGGACTATATGTGTGAGTGTAGAGATCGAGAGGCGGAGGAAGGAATTCTGCGAGATATTAGATTGTTATATAGTGCCAAGACATATAGCGAACTACTGTTTTTAGAGAGGATTGAGAGTTTAAAGAGGAATTGGAGTGGTAATATGGTCTGTACTTACTATATTACAAAGGAAGAGGGTATGGATTCGTCAAATGGTAGTGAGTTTGCGTATGGGAGGAGGATAAGTAAAGACGTCATAGATACCATCGTCGATGCTGAGAGAGATCATTCGATGAAATCGAAATGGTTTATCTGTGGTCCTCCTTCTATGGAGGACGATGTTATTGGATGGCTAAGAGCACGAGGCATTGAAGAAGAGAGAATTAAGTTTGAAAAGTGGTGGTGAGCATTACTAAGCAAGCAGAAATGGACGTGAATCTACCAAAATACCCCATGTGTTAAACATAAATGTATCAGCTGTCATAAACGGCCCCTAAAATATGCCGAGATTCATTTAAGGGTGTTTGTATCATCCCACAACATTAACGTTAATCGTGTTCATATAATAATAATTAATAAAAATAACGATGACATCATACCATTAACAAATAAGGAAAGCCATATTCAACGTTCGACCAATACGGACATCTGGAACATCCTTTATCTGAAACACACGGATGATCCTCAAAATTCTAATCTGGTAACTACTATTATTATCATTTGGTATCATCCTTCAACTAAAGACAACTGCAGGCAAATAGTATTTTTGTTCATTACTTCGGTAACAAGAATATTTATTTACTTTTTATTTACAAAAAATAGTTAATGAATTCAGAGACCCTCCACATAACGAAAAATTTGAAAAATTATGAATTAGCCGGCTCAGAACTCTAAATTCCTTCCTACATATAGTACAAATAGTAATTGATAATAAAAATGTCCATTATTTTGCATTAAAGATTATCAGCTTTTTGTTTAGAATGTAAACCGATGTATAAATCCATTGAATGAGTTCTTGCCAGTAGAAGGCCGCCTATTTCGAATAAAAATATCCTTCAATCGAAGTCTGCAAACATGACCAAACAAGACCTGATGAATATTTGTTACAAGACAAAACTTGAAAAATATGTTCTTTGGAATACTCACAATGAAGTTCTTTTTTCGTCTCCGCAATCCGATTTGCTTTTAACTTTTGAAGTTTTCTTCAAGAATCCCCATCTCCTTTTTGTTGTTTCCTCTGCAGTAACCTTTGTTGGCGTGTGACCCTCAATGTGTCCTTGCTCCATCTCTTTCACATATTTGTCTTTCAATTCGATAACCCTAATCTTCAAATCAACCAATTCGACCCAGAACTTATATTCTGGTGAGTCAGGGGACCGATACCGCCATATCTCTGGCTCGATTTTGGAGAGGACTCTGTTGAATTCGGGGAGTATAACAGAAGTCGGTTCTTTAAGAGACTTCATCCGTCGCATCAGACTGATGGCCGATGCAACCAAGTCGCCGTGAGGATGGTTGGAATAAAACGTTGCTATTTCTTCTGCGGCCAGCGCTGAATGTCGAATTTCTACCTTGCGTTGTTTTACTGCTGCTGGTATTGACATTTTTGATCATATAACGGCTTTAACGTTCGTAATAATATTTTTTTTTGGTTATTTTTTTTAAATTATTATTCCAACTGACGGTCGACTGGTAGCGACGGTTTATTTTATACCCCGAATGTTAGTCGGTAGTCCTTCCAAGAGGTATCCAACGACAATTGATTTCTTTTTGTGAAGAGAGAAGAAGGAAATGTCCGCGACAAAGGACAGCAGTTTTCGGGGGCACCCTATTTGTATCGGTTTGAACACAATATCTTTGATCAACAATACTTTGTGCCTACGGAACAACGTATTATTGAGGATACGATTGTGTTAGAGTCTCCTGTAGTGCGACAACTAGTTGCCATATTTTGACAATGAATCATGATCTTGTCCATACAATACTAGTGCGTGTGTAACTGTGTAACGGCAACAACTCAACGAATTGCGTGCTCAACAAAGTGAATGTTCATCATATGGAAATCATTTAACGCTTCTATTTTTGGGACAACCATTTGCAGATTTACTCACAGATTAAGATAGAATTCCAATGACTTTATCTAGTTTATTAGTATTAGTATGTCAGCATAGAAAGTGATGAAGCAATTTAATAACAACTAAAATCTTTGAAATTACAATATGGTTTTGACAACTTTTGCTTAGACAACATTGTCACGAGTCGGCCATAACTAATAATTAGGATTATATATATATAATAGAATATAAAACTAGTCCATACAGTTAAAATTGGCAAGAAGTAAACGAATTAGTCCGAGAACGAGAAATGCTCGACAATCGACATAAAAATTACAGCTCAATTAGAAGCTATTTAAACAAAGCTCAAGGAGAAATTAAAATACTATCAAAATGTATAGATAGAAAAAATTGGTTATGAAATCTATCAAAAGAATGAAAATATGTGAACACTATAAAATAAGCAAAGTAAATCAAAGATACGTAAAGAAGATAAGCATTGGTTGAAGAGAATAAAAAATTAAAGTACGTAAAACCAAACTGCAATCTTATTAAGCTAACTCATTCTAAAGTCAGTGATCGCCTTTATTATACATACAGTTATTCGTTCCCAATGCTAATTACAGTACTACCGTTGGATAAAATCGTAGCTCTCAAAGTCTTCAATTCTGTGTTCATATCGAATAAATGACACAGGTATTGGGTCAATGCGTTGAATATTGTGAAACAAAGCATTGAATTAGAAAACTCGCATTCTCAAATTAATAAATTACGATCGGCTTTAATTATGTGCGCATTGTTCTCAATCATATACGCGTTTGGCTTTTACCAACACTTTATTTAATTAGTCTGGTAACATCGGAATAGGGTAATCGTTTGAACACGATTTATTTAAGAATAAATAGACATTTCATTATTTTGTCGTATTATGAGCATCAGATAAATGAATCGATTCAGGCTAAATGAACCATTGTACAAGTATTTAATAATGTACCGCCTATTGCGAGGACCAAAGTGGTTAACGAATACGAGTCGGGATACCAGAAATGGAATTGCATTCAGCTGATATTCGAATTTGAAGATTTTCACGTGCCACAGCCATAGTGGCTAAGTTGTCCTCAAATTAAAGTTTAGAATCACAATGAGAACATCAATGATTGTTGGAGTCCCCGTTCCTTTTGCCGTAATTGTCAGTTAATTCCTAGAAGGAATGTACAACCTGGATAATGTTTACATTTAAATTATCTGGCGATAATCAATTGAAAGCTCGGGACATTAGAAATAAAGAACAAATAAATGGAATTGAGAGAATATTAATACTGTTGATTTAACAATACTGTTGAGTTTTCTCCGCAATGATTATCGCCTTGCATCATGATGTCATTGAACAGTCAAGTTAATGTAGGATATGTAGGATATGTTATCCTTATGCTTTGAATTCAGGGGTTGTTAACTTTATGATTATCGTCATCACATTATAAACACTCTTCAACAATGGTAACGCAGTCCCGAGTTCACTCATTAACACTGAAAATGACCATTTGCAACGTTCCCCATTTAGTAAAATGCTTCATTTTGACTACCCCGCTTAAGCAATTGTAATATTATTTAATGTTTTCTGTGTGTCCCTGCATTTCCCGATCGTGTGCTACGCCGTGCACGCAAACTAATAATCAGAAATGATTGTACCACAAAATACACAAGACAATAAAGACAATACTAATAAGGGACTAACAATGTGAAAGTTATTGACATCTACACGAGAATGTAAACCTTAGTCATCAGATATATTGTCCATTGCATGCGGTCAATGATAAATTCGTAAATGCAACGAAGCACAGATAATGCGTAATGGGCACATTATATATATCAAGAGCAAGACTTAACGACAAGCATTCTTTGTTTCGAAAATCTACAAACGAAAAAAAAAATAACATTCAATCATTATAAAAATTTAATTCATAATTTTATACTAATTGCCTCTGTTTTTACTTTCACTGAATTTGAAGTATCTCTCATCAGACACTATTATCAAAACACTAGTATCTTTTCATCTTGTCTTTTTCAATCATGTCGCTCGCATACTCACCCATCTCAACACCATCCCTCTCTCCAACATCTTCTCGTTCAACGTCTCCGTCAAGTCCAATTGAACGTGTCAAAGAAAGTCTAGATATTTTCGAAAGATTACTAGCTCAGAAAGCACCATCAATGAGCATCCGCGAATCATTTTATGCGTTTGTCTCGGACTATAACGAATGTAGACTTGACGACGACAGCATCTGGAATAGCGCGAATGTAAAGGATAAAGAAGAGTATAGACTGAGAGAAGATTTGAAATTCCGTCGGTGGATGGTGACTAAATTATTCAGACCAGAATTTTTGCACCAAGAAGAGGCGGCGAAGGAAGAAGAAAAAGACGACGAAATAGACGCATTTCTACAGACTTTTGTTCGTGATGCCTATTTTGAAGAACTCATGGCAAGAGGGTGGATTGACGAAGAGATGGAATGGGATCAGAACAAATATAACCAAGATGAGATCAACCAGCGGGAATGTGTTGATGACAGTACTATTGACTATGATTATCCTGATGACGACTGCGATTCGGTGCTGTCATACAGCTTTATCGACGACCTACTTCCCTTATACTGCAACGTTCTGTGGGATCAGCAAAATAACGTTGAACCACCTACAAATGTCATTACTTCCGATGGCGAATATATTCCTTTATGCAATAATCCATATGCTTTTATTGATATATTTGAACCGTGTCCCGAAAGAGATGCAAACAAAGAAGCATATTACGCCTTATTACAACTACATTAAGTTGAGAGCATATTGTATATATGCTATAAGCTTGATTTGTACATAAATATATTCTTTTATTCATTTCTCTTAATAATTTAATACTTTTTTCTTAGAAATTTGAGCGTGGAAGGATAAACGATAATAGAATTTTTAATTACTGGTAACAATGCCGAAGGCCTTTTCTTAAAAAATTGTGTGTTTTTTTTTTCATCTTTCTTTATTTCTTTACCTTCTCTTTCCAATGTATATAGTAAATAGTAGTGCTAAAATAAAAGTGATGTTATTTTGATAACAAGATGTCAGTGAACAAAGAAATGAATTCCCAAACTAACCATATAAGTAATTGTTTATTTCTCATAGTATTTCGACGTGAATTACGTTATATCATTCGTGCATAGAATTACTGCAACCGGTTCAATTCACGTTTTACTTGTATCCACAACACATTCTTCAACTCTTTTCTTCTCAGTACCCGGGGGTACTGTACATTGGGAATATATCTAAAAAGAAAACTTGTGTAATTTAGCATTCTCTTCACAATATGCCTATACGCGGCAATAAAAATGTTACGGGATAGAGGAAGAAGCAGACGTGGTTAATATTGATGATTTGAAAATGATAACACCTATGCAAATACGACAGATATTGTCAACAATTGGGATGATCATCAGACGTGTTTGTAAGCGATTTATAGCAAAATGAAATAGATCGATTAGGCAATAAACTTTTGTTGAAGATATTCTACAATAATAGTTGTACCCGGGTACTTTACAAGAAGGGACTAGTAGAGGACCGGTACTAAGCAAGGCGGGGGTACTGTACTAGTGTACTATAACCAGTGCAATACGGTGCTATATTCGTACGATTCATTCATCTGGGACAAAGTAAATAATGTGGCTGGTGTGGCTCCGTATGGTTGATACGATTTTCCTGGTTCTAATTTGGGCTAATAATACACTCGATTGAACAAAAAACTGTTCAGGTTAAAAATTTGCATCAACATTAATCAATTATTGAAACAGACTTGCTGTGACAATTTTTTTTTGTTGGAAATACACACCGAATATAGTTTTTAAAAGGCATGTCTTTTCCAAAACTTCTGCCGAGACAACATTGTTAAAAGTCTGCTTCAGTCAAATTGAGGAAAAAAAAATAATCGCTCCAATTAAACAATACAGAAATATCTGACATTTATCACAAACCAATAAGCGAGCATTAATAGAAACTGTTGGTTGAGGAAAGGTTTTTTTAGTGCATGAAAAAAAAAAAGACGATACAATCGTTGGCGTATGACGCGTTCTAATTCTATTGTTATAGTAAATTGACGGTGTATCACTATGCAACATGAAAACTGGTCCATAGACTAACAATTACCTCCGGTATGATAACGTCGTCATCGGTTTGACGTTTTGGAGACCAAAACGTAAAATGCTATCATGGCTTGTATAATTTCTAATAAAGCCTAGATTTCCCATAAATACCAACACTATCTAGTATACCCACTTATCAAGTATATCGAATCAGTGTGTAATTTTACAAAAGAGATCATGAAATTTTAATATTGCTATAGTTCGTGATACACGCTGCACATACTCACTGTATTGTGTGGGTTTCTATAAATTTAGTTCTCCCACATTAAATACTCAATCTATGATAGATTATGCTAACAGCTTTATGATATCTCGTATACTTTTTTTTTTTCAATATCTATTTTTTTTTCTCACTAAATAAGAATTCAAGAAACAAAGTTTGTCACCCCTTTTCCTATGCATCATTCGTCGCCAACTCGGTAGATAAACACGTGTTTCTAATAATCTCGTCAGCTGCCACATGTTTGAATTCAAACTTTAACGTGACACAGATCTTATAATCTTCGTCCCTTACCGCCTCCCATTTCAATTCCTTGTTATTGTTCTCAAAATACTTCCCAATCTCGTCTCCCAACTTATCCAGTATAAGATATCCAACCACTCGAAACGGTAGGATGATGGTATATATCTGCGAGCCAACATATACCGAGTTGAGATCGTCCACAACCGGATCCATTTCGTCCTCGTAAAAGGTTAAACTAACCTGTCTCTTGAAATTGGATAAAACGACATATATAACATTTTTCAATGCTTCGATAAAATCGTCTACTTTATCAAACATCGCCTGTCTGACTAGACGATCCAGTTTCAACGGTTCGCCAACCGGGATTTGAAAGTAGTCGACTTCCGTCTCTAGTTCCTTCTTTGTTATTGCAAGGTGTGCATAGGAGCAGTTGTTGTTTGGTGTTGATTGATCTTCTGCATAGTGCAATTCTCCTGTACGATAGAATTGAAGTATGTGACGGAACACGTGTCCATCGCGGTCAATAAAGTATTCGTTGCCGTTGGTTGGATGGAGGAGGGCCGCATTGCGAGCCTGAAACATACGGCCGAGGAGAGTATCTGGGTATGCTGTTAAGGTTGATCTGTAAGTTTCGTACTATTTGATGGATGAACATTTTTGGGATGAAGAATCGATGAGGAAATGGTAGCAAAAAAGGGGGAGGAGGAGAAGGGTAGGGAAGGAGGGGAAGGGACGAGGAGAGTTTGGAGAGAGCAATATGTTTGATGGTCGAGAATGCATTAACGATAACGCATAGATTAGCCCAATATTACAAACGAGCTTTGACCGGATAATTAGTATTCGGTAGATTACAGTAGCCGCTCGTTAAACAATGAAAAAAAGGCATTCATGTGTTTCTCACCTTGACACCACCAACATTGAGAACAATACGATCGTGTGGGGACGGTTCGTGAGTATTTTCGTTCGCGTTTGTCATGTTATACTTCACTTCAGCCGGTAGAAGAGTGAATGTGGGGGAGTAGAAAGTGGATATTTTCGAACGAGCGTGAGGAATTTTGACCTATGGCCTACAAAAAGAGCTTTTTGAAATATAAACTATTTGCTCATCATCCGGATTTTGTCATTTAAGGTATACTGCCAAGACTCGCAAATTGGTTGTGTTCCAAATATTATTCACGTGATATTATGATCAACGCACAGCATAGCAAACAAAATTTCTATACATGAATGAAAATTTGACAGCTTCCCGCCAACATTAATAATACTATATAACAAGTCTCGCAGTTTTGTAAGTAATTTCAATTAAACGACTAAATAAAACAATGATTATTATTATAACAAGTATCAATTCGCCATTCTATTCCATCTTTCAATTTACATGCTTTTCCTTTCTCATATTACAGTGCCACAGCCATTCATATCGCATATACTTTTCCAGATACTTCTTCCTCTTTTTGATTCTGTCCTCTTTTTCATACTTTTCTTGGATATGCTGCATCTTTTTCCTCAAGAATTCGGACTGTTCTTCGATATCACACGGTAGGTTACATCCTTTTTCGTGGCCGACCACTTCAATGTATGTGATGGCCACACGATTACATAAACCAGCATGAGCAGCCGGAGGAACATACGGGTGAACGGTTACCGGACCAAACGAGACGTGCAGTGTACCAATAAGAGTAAGCGTGAGAAAGCGCTTTATTCGACGGATGCGCTTCCGTACCGAGGTAAGAAGTGATTGGATCGCTTGAGACGAGCTCTTGAGAGAGGTAATAGGATAGTAATAATAAGACAGGGTGGAATGCGCATAAAAGTCGGTCAACATGCTGTTAGACGATGGGAAAAGTCCGAAATGAGGGTTCTGCGTATTTAGCAGTGTTATTGACGAGTTCTGTGATTGGCTTGGAAAGTGTGTGAATTGTGGCTGGCTGTCAATTGGCATTTAGTTTGAAAATCCTGTCCGTTTTGGACATGTATGATGCCTTGTTTGTTATGCTTTGCCACAAACACATTCTTTACTACAAATTTGAATCACATGTACTTGTCAAATATTGGTTAGCGGCATAATTAGGGTGTAATGAGCTTGCCATTAAGTAATGATAATCGATGGAAAATAGTCTTTATTTAGAATTCCCATTGACGATGTAAATAGTGCAAATAACAATTGGGCAAATGCATATTCAAAGGCTCCCAATCGAAATAAAAAGACGAGTAACCGATACATTCTAGCAAAGATTCATATATATTGTAAATGCGTAAAAGCTTTGAAACCAAGTCATTCACCCTAGACTTTTCCGTATTAGTATGCGATTTAAAAACTCTATCGGCAATCATATATAACTTTGGGTTATAATTCAATGATGCAACTATAATGCATGCAATCAGATCTGAATAACCTTATCCTGTATTATGTCATGCTTACTTTCGTTTCTTTTGGGTAGTCTTTCCAGAAATAATAAAATAGTTACGTTACGGTTCTTATTCCACATTGTGTGTTACAGTACTTTCGAAAAACCCGATGAATAGATGAATTAATAACTGACACGTAGCACATACAGTACAGTAAAAGTGTTTACAGTCGTAGTGAGTAAATACGTAGTGTCTCATATGCCTGCTAAGAAGTGGATTCACGCATCAAATTTTCTTGTCCTAATGGAATTGGAGGAAAAAAAAGAAAAAAAAAACTGCATGAGCCAAGTGGCTGCTGCAAAGACGAGAATGACCTCAACCTGCATGTATAATGCTCTGCGGACATGTCCGAGACTCCATATTGTTCAACCTCGTAACGTGCCAACTTTTGCCGAGACATTTATGGCAAATCCGAGCTGCGTACATAAGTACTCGTTTGTCTAAAAATGTTATTTACTGGCTTCGTAATATTAAACAAAGGGAACCACGTGTTATCCCGAATTGCTTTTGTACCCTTCGATTCTCTTGGAAGGCTTGGTTTTGTGTGGCATCGGGATATCTTCTTTAGTATTTTTTTCGTGACGTCAGCATTTACAAGAAGTACATAAACCACTAGTTTACCCCAGCGAGACGATTTTTTTGTGACAACTAACCCGATAGTTTTTTTTTATTGACCAATACCCATTATTACTACTCTATTAACGCTTTGATGCCATAAGTAAAGGAAAGGGAAAGGGAGACTAATACAATGAGACGAAAGATAAAGTAAAGTTGGAGAATACCCACATGAATAATAATTAAAACCCTATCACTATATTTCCAAACTGCACGAAACATATCACCGACACACACGTGTTCATTATAATAAGCTTAGACAGTTGCTTAAAAACATAACATATAATAAATAATAAAATCTTATTTCCTAAACAGCATAGTAGGAATATGCGTTCTTAGACACTTTTTATACCATATAGTTCTTATTAAGCCAAAAGTTTTTTTACAGTCGACTTTCTATTTCTAGCTTTACATCTATCTCTCTCCTTTGTCTCTTTTCTCCTTTCTCCTTTCTCCCTTCTCCTTTTGTTCTCTACTGCCATTCTTTTCAACACATCCACCCCACTAATCCACTACCAACGTCACCCTCTATTCCACATCCCGGCTGTGGCATAATATTACACCTTCCCTCGTTTGTTTGGAAATACTCTGGATTATATGGTATCATACTATTACCAAACATTGTATTTCGAAACGCTTGTTCAGAGAAACATTGTTCAGGTGAGTACATGTACGGGGCGAAAAGTGTCGGAGGCAGGGTGGCAAATGGAGTCATGAAATTCGACAGCGACATTTCTATTTCAGCCTTGGTGAGAAACCGACCGTCAGGACCGCGTGGACGACGAAGAGCATGTAAATGCCGAGATTTGTGTATGTATGACTGGTAAAAAAATGATAGACGTGACGATAAATGTTAATATAAATCGACAATGTACCGTTCCCGAGTACAATATTATACGTATTTGTTAACTAGCCTTAACAATACCCTCTTAAATTCTCACCTTTCTCTCTCGGGAAATTCCATACTTGGCGTCAAACTTTGCCCTGGCAATTCTCCTCTTTAGTATTCTCCTATACTGTTTCGGGTTAACCCAACTCAAACTTTCGTCTTCAAGCTCCGGCTCGTTTTTATCCATAAATTCCGGCTCCTCGAATTTAATAAAAGTCAGTGGTGACAACGGTTCGGGACTGCTGGACGTCGAAGGTTTAGAGGCGAGCGATTTTTCAGTCAAGGTTGGGCTCGAGGAATATGTCGAGACCGAAACGGATTGATGATGGATCATAGAATCTGCGACAGCAGCAGCATTTGAAATAGCACCACCACCCGTCATAGCATTAGGAATCGCAAACGCTGTATTTACATATTCTTCGCTTACATTATTGTTTGTTTCGAGTGCCAATAAAGCAATGTTTTGATCAATTATATAATTCCCTTCTGCAATGTCACTTTTGGGTCTTGGTACAGAGAGGGATTCTGATTGATTTAATCGATTTAATTGATTTAATTGAATGTCAACATTGGACACTGGTTTCAAAACAATAACATTTTCAGTAAATGGGTATTGTGATGGCTGAGGAAGTGGCTATATAATAAGTAAATTACGGGAAATGGGAATCAGCAATGATTTTTCGATAAATTTCTATCATATTTTCTTAGCAAGGGGAACTTACAAATCGCTGCGCATCATAAATAGTACAATCTTCCGGAGTTGCGCTAAAGGTATATTGGGGTGCTTGGAACATCTATAATGCAGGTTTGGCGTAAATCCTGAGTGATCTGCATGAAATCTAAACCTTGAATCTTGAATCTTGCTTGTTTATATATAACATACCGTATTGTTAGGATATGCTTGCTCGGCCATTATTTGACAAATCGTACTTGCAGAAACTCGTTCCACTGCCATGATATGGGATGCGTGTCTAATTTATACTTTTTTTGTATCAAAATATGGTATAAATAAATAAGCTGTCGTTATGATTGTCTCCTAACTCGACTCGACTCTGAAACACTTGACTCTCGATCAGGTTCTCGTTATTTTATACAAACAAATGCCAAGTCATGAGATTTAGTCAGGTCTCATTCAGGCCAAGTTTTGAAAATCTTAATTGAAGGATGATGTCAGTGCCCTTGGCTACCATTTGAAGCCGCTACAAATCTGATTTGCGTCGATCGTAAATAATGACACATAAATATGGTTGGTCGCTAAAAAAAGAGTGCACAAATCTGTGTTAGTGATGGTAGGACAAAGATCTCCGCCGTATGAAATATTAACCAGAAAAGCTGTTAACGTGCTTACTATGATTTCATGATCATAATAACATATGTCATTTTCGTCTCAATGATTAACCATGATAGATAGCATGTACAGAGCAGTCATGTTATCGTCTTGATAACCAGTCTTCGCATTTACACAGCGAGGAAATTACCATCTCATTTAGTAATTAGAAGGAACAACCAATTACAACTCAACTAAACTTACCAATTACCGAGATCAAATGTCCTCTGTAATGCGGGCATGTCTCATGTTCTGTCAGCATTATTTAATCACTATACCAAAGTGAAGAATGAATTCGTACTTGTCTTTCACCAGAAAGAGAAAAAAAATTTTTGTACTACGTTTGGCCAAGTTTAAAGTTTAGAAACCAGTAAATGCTAGGCATTTCAGCTATTTTTAAAACGATTGGACGTTGTCCATATTTGTATCAAAGCCTGAATAGCAAAGGATATTCGGTATTTTTTTAGTGGCCGCTTAAAAGCCGATGGTATTATGACGCAATGGTGTAATTCGCTCGGCTCGCACGCGAAAGGGTTTGTAAACATACGGAGTTAGCAAAGACATTGTGCATCAAACTTACTCGTGCCTTAATTAAAAAGCACCCCATAAATGGTGTTTAAGACGTTTCAGTGGTCAAGATAGTCAGGGCACGTTGACCACTGATGGGTAACCACCATGATAAAGAAGGAAACAAAACATAAACTAATTTTATGTAATAAAATGAGTTTTTATATAACCCTTATGCAATAGAGAGTGAAACGTTTCATTCGAATTAAGTAAGCCTTAAATTTATTAAAGTAGTCATAACTGAATGGGGAACAAAGTAGGAGAATAAAGTTTTATGATTTAGTTATGCTTGATTGTTTGTCGTTTTTATTTCCAAATCGATTTTTCCAAGATTTCTTTGTTGAATTCGAAAAATGCGTTGGTTGAAGATGAATACAAGTGTTTCATTATGAACCAACTATCTGTCTGTGGGAATTCTCTATGCCTACAAATTCGCCGATTTGATAATCGATACATATTGTAAATTAATATAGTCAAGCTATTGCTTATATAATATATGATATGATACATATATGTACTTGGAACCCGATTTATATCGAATTCGTCAATCCACATGCCTGTTATGAATTCTGATCGACAATTGTTTTGCCATCGACAATTAAGCGGCGGTTTGGTGCCCGCCATCAATTCATGTATGTATCAAGGACAGTGCGCGCAACTTTTAAAATTTAGCTCGCTTTCTCCGGGTTTTCCGTCTAGTAGGCACAGACAGAATCGAATATAAAAGCTTGGTACTGTTGTACGCGAACCAATAAAATCAACAATAATTTACCCCTGTAAACGTAAACTCGCTTTGGGCTCGGCATTCTTGCTTCCCTATGGTCCACAGAGGTCTGTGACATGGGACCCTGGGTTTCAAAATTGGTAGTAATGTCATTCAACTGACCTGCGGATTCGTTTACAATTGATCGCTGACGATTACTTAATGTAGCAAAGAATTCTCTTGTTTTGTCATTTATTCATTATCCAAATTTTCAAGGCGTGACTTGCTTTTTTTTACATAATTGACAACTAATTAATCACGACATGATCGATTGATTAGTAAGTTTACTTTTAGTTTTCGTCATTCTTAGGATCCTACTTGAAATTTTGAATCTTGAACAATTTATCCTAGAATTTAGTGGTGTTCATCTACATATACGATAAATAAGGTAATATTATTATTACTAATGCTATTAAATTAAAAACAAACGCTAATTTGACGTTTTGGTCGTGATTACTAATACAAACGCATATAATCGTAATATCGATAACAGATTGTAGTGATAGGCCTTCAACTAAATAAAAAGCTTATTAAGCAAGATCTATGTGATAAACGGTACATTATCTGTAGAGCTAATTATAATTATCTAACTAGTATAGTCAAGTTCAATTAGCCATTACCAACGCACAAATAACCTGAATTGACATTGCTTTCGTAAGGTAAATGCACGTCATTTTAAAATTGTAAATGACCAATTTTATTAAAAGACGACATTTGTAGACAAATTGCACAACGACTACTCGACTAAATTAACTAGCAAGATTTGTTAAACCGTCGATATGTGTGTACCCTACGCGTTTGCCATTTGTTATATATTACTCACATTTTGGTAAAGTTTATTAAGAAAAACCCATTGCTTCGAATCAAGGTTCATTTACAACAATCGTGACCAGTTTTTTAATGGCAACTATTGTGTCAAGTGCCAACATTAAGTTTTCTTATGATATTTGTGTGACAAATAAGGCATAAATTTATTGCCGATGAGGTTGGCAGGGATATATTTACAAAGCGTGCAACATGACACCAACTGTACGCGCGCCAACAAGACATCAATCGGTGCCTATATTCCCCCGTTTCAATACGGTACCTATATTCTTCCGCTTAATACAGACAGACGTCGGTTTTATAACCATAATGTTCTCCGGATATTCTAATGGCCCATTGCAGCAACTTCATGCTTCCACAATTACTCATCAACATGACTTTTTCCAGCTTTTCCAAATTACTATTCATCAACGCTTCAACCACCTTATCATCCTTGACCTGACATCTTTTGAAATCAATTATTCTCAGTTTCTTACAACTAGCAAGTACTCTGAACATGTCGTCGGTATCGAAATAGAACCGATCGAGGGTGATGGTCTCTAACGTCAAAGATTGTGTTAAAATGGATTTAATTAGGGATCGGAAAGAGGCAGGGTCCGGAGAACGGCTTCCACATAGGGTAAGATGTTTCAGGCAGCGTTGAGACGTTATTGCTGTTATCACAGAGGAAAAGGAAGGTTGTACTTTTTCTGATGCAAAATCGCAAAAAGGAATACAGAGAAACTCCTGAAATGAAAGCAGACCTGTTGTAAGTTATATATATTAAGCATTTCTTAGTGCAGTACTTTATAGTCTTCTGTCAACTACCTACCACGTTTTTGCAATACTTTCCTACCTGGTCCAATATTGTATATAATGACCCAAGCAGCTTGAATGTTTTTAACCTCTGTATGAGAACTTTATATTCGAAAAAAACCATTCCTTCGTCCCATCCTGCTTCCAATACTTTTAATCGAGTGCCATGCCGTACAAGTAGTTCAAGTATTACCCTCATCATATCTGCAGACTCGTCGTGTTTAAATTCGCGTTTATAACAATCCGTCAAGTGGTAAAGATTTATTGTCGTAATGAATTCCGGGTAGTTGAATGCCAACTGCACATTATTGTTTCTGCTGCAATTGTTATCACAAACACATCCGCTCTCTAAACGGTTATCTTTATCACACGCTCGGATCCCAAGTTTTGTTTGTTCTTTGCAAGTAAGTAATCGACGCAGAGTGGAGAGCGGAGTCTTTCCTCTTGGATTTATAAATGGATTTGCCCATAAATATGGAATAGCATCTATACACCATTGTCTATTGACTAATGCACAAGAGTATAGCGTCTTCAAGTCAGATGTAGTACCTTCGGTAAACATGCTAAATATTTCATACAGCACCAACGATGGAAGATTCCTTGTTTTGTAATGTTGACAAGTGTTCATTGTAGTCATTCTCGAGCATCAAACTCTCCACCCTTTACACTATCTTTATATCTACGCATTCGTGAGAAAAAGCTTCATGCATAACCTCATGTTATTTAATTTTCCATATTGGCAGAATGGAATCGTCGTGTGTGGAAATAGATCGCTAGATGATGCCATAGATGGTCTAATCTTTTGTTAGAAACGACAGTCAAATGAACTCTACCTAGTTGAAAATCAACTGTTTTATGCAAGGCGCCTCGAGCTTGAGAACCAATTAAAAAAGACTTGAATCATGCAAAGTCCGCACATCCCTCGTGATGGATTTGTCTTTTACCAAAAACAAAAAAGACCAATAGTCAGAGCTGTATAACGCAAACGACTAGATTTTCATGCTCGTTGAATATCCTTGAATAGTTGTTTGCGCTGTGGCATATCACAGTAAATTTGTGCAAATTGAGCAAATTTTGTCTATAAAAGCATAATAAGTAATAAACTTTTCATCATTTGTGGTTTCACAGAAAACTTTCTACGTAAATTCTTACAATCTCGATAAACTCGGCTGAAAGTTCCACCATTATTCTATTGCCAACAAAAGTCTTATAAGAGTAATAGCGATAGTTCAACTGATATTTGTTGAGTGTCGATAAGGTTCTAGATCGTGAAACCAGATATTCATCCAGTTTTCATGTTAAACACGTGGTTGTAAGAGCGTTATTAAGCGACCAATTATTTTCAAAGCTCATATGATTAGAACTTCTCTTCAGAACTTTCTTCAAAATAAATTGCTGTTATGTTCATTAGCACTACAAGCAGTGAGAGATCATGGCAGACAGTGATTATCGCTGTCTGGTATCACAATAATATAAACATGCCAAAGAGTTGAGAAGAAGCTTCGAATGTAAATTAGAAACGACACACACAAAGTATCTAATATGTCTTGGTATTTACATAACACTGCTTGGCAGGGCATCATCCGAGTCGCTCGCTATTCAACAAAACCGTCGTTCTCAATTGAGCAATTTAGCATCAGAGCTTGGCAGATTTCAGTGAGATTCATTTTCAGGAGTCTATTTTAATCGGTATTTGTGTTATTATATATAGTACAAGCATTTTAGTGAAACGTATTGCCATAGTGCCCTGCATATCGTAACCGTGATACAGGGGAGATCACAATCGTTAAAATTGTTCACATTCGGATATGCCACATGCTGGTCTTTATGTTATCTCGAAATTCAAGTAGAAGATGTACAGTTTCAATTAGTAAAACACGTTATTGGTCATGGGCAAGCGAACTATATAATAAAGTGCTGGCCACATTCATAGGATGAACATTGCGTGCGCTCCATACGAACAAGAGCCAACCACATGTCTCATAAATCCCAAAAAGGATATTATTCGGTAAAAGCCTATTGAATTTATTTTAGGTTGCAAACTAACCCTTTATGTCACTTGCTTGTTATTCATTTTGAATCGTGGTCATAGATCGTCAATTCAACTTGTTTTATGCAACCAAACATTATTGGTTATTAAAGGTGCACATACTTCTAAGAATAGGAGCATCTAATTTTGTCGTACTTTAACCAGTAGCAAGTGTGAGACCTTATTTAGCTCTGTTCACTTTCAAAGACACTGATGACTTCATTAATATTCAAGCGAGCTATTATTAGTGGCGATGCCGTCATGGTTTGAGTCCTGACAAGCTATTGTATAAGCGACTGTAGAGATTTGTTTGCATGCAAGGCGAACCACTAAACAGAATTTTGTGTTGATAAAAAAAATGGAAAGATGAAATCTAGAGAGCCCATAATATACGTCGTGATAACTACAGTACTTTGTTTTCTTTCTTCTCTTCTACCTTACACAAAAGGATTGAATGATTTCTGTTAAAACATATGAAAACTTTATTTTCAAAATACCAGTTATCCGTATATGATATGTAAGTAATAACGATTTTTGTATCATTTTTGATTATACTTTTCGACAAAAAAGAATGATAAATCAAACATGCTATTACTGTAGTTCAACGACAGTATACAAAATATGCGACTATACATGTATAAACATATACTTTATCTCCCAAACTACAGTTTTATGACGAGGTCAAATTTCAATCATTAAATTTCTCTTTTCCGAAAAGTACAGCACAATCAACTACTTCAACATGATACAAAATAAATTTACTTGCAATTAGACGCATGCACTGCGCTTTTTTATACTTTCGAGCGACTCTTTCATTAATAAACAATCGATTATAAGCTTTATCTTGAAACCGAATACCTTTATTAGTATCGCAATAATTAGTTTGCTTCAAGAAAAATTTTGTTGTCGACATGATAAGAAACTGAGCATGGAGTCTTTTAACCTCTGTATTATTTTCTCTTCACCTACTTGCAGATATACACGTATTCGTCAACCATGTCGTAGATACTACAACTAAATATTTAATAAAACATGCAAAAGTTTGTAGCTGCTGATTCACGGTCAAGTGGATTATGCGTACGGGCTATAATAACACAAGCCATTGTGTTAGAAAAATTCGACATCGTGTACTTTTTATAAATTTATGAGGCGACATCCAAAGAGTAGAGTATGTTATATTCGTATCAAAGTCAGGTCGAGTATTCTCTCATATTAATAACAAGTGGTTGACATCTCTGTCTGTTGGTCTACAGAAAAATTAACCACTTTCAGCATATTTTATTAACTAGATTTTTTAAGAAAATCAGACTGTCGGATTGTAATTCTGACAATGTGCTGCTTGGTGTAAAGCATCTTAGTGAATTAATTGTATTGCTCTCTCTGACAGTAAATAAAGTAGCCGGAGTAGTTGCTCCCTCAATATATTCTTTTAAATTAGTTTCCCCAGTCGCTAAAGAGTTATTATCTTTTAATTCTTTAAGCAAAAAAATTAAGCATTAATAGGGACAATAATTCAAGTCTGCGTATTGTACATGGAGCACTCGTTGATGTTTGTCTACGGCCATAATCCAGAGACTTAACTTCATAGGATTGCAAGCAAAAACTTTTACGAGAATCAGTTCCCAGCTTAGTCTTCATTCGTTAAACGAAAAGCAAATTCTATAGAACTTTGCATGGGAGACTTCTAGAGCTCAAAGCCATTGATGATATTAAACATTGCTGTATTTTAATTACGCTAGAAAAATGTATCAACTTGGTGAATCTCGAGAATTAGCTCTTTAGTATCCTTTTAGAAATAGCACCTTTTTATGCTTGATTTGGGACTGAGTAACTGCGTAGTAACCCGGATATAGTAATAGAGTAAATTAGCACTGATTTTATAAAAAAAACCCCCCAATTTATCAGACACTGAGCGTTCATTATAACCACAGAGACTCGAACGTCAAACCGTAGTACAAATTGACTTCAAACAAAATCCGCGTTTCGAGTTAATTCGTTCCAAAACAATGTGTTTCCTTAGACCTAGTGTCTCTGATATGATTAAAACTCTACCTATTGGTGAATTTGCTCTAAGAAATGGACTCGTTTAAATTCAATTAATGCGGATATTGCAAGTCTTTTTGGGGAGGTATTATTTTACTTTGCGGTCCTGACCCCCTGAAATACGCTGTGGCGATTGATTCATCCCCATTGCTGTACCAAAAAGCGTTAGCACCTGGTTTACTTTGGATATAATAATAAAAGCAGTCGATAATGAATAAAATCGGGAGTAATGAATGAAGTTTCATTTACATGAAATCTGTCCTACTTAATAATATGATGATCCAATAAGAATGTCTTTATCCGCTATGTATATAAATACACCTTTTCCGAGCCTGAAACTCTATTTACAAATTGAAACTTTTAGACAAATTGAAACTTAGACAAATTGATTTCGGATTTCACTTAAAACATTTACTTTGAAAGCTTTTACACACTCAGATCAAGTCTTCTTTCACATCATGGATTATTCCATCGATTTCTTTCTTAACATTCTAAGACGTTCGCTGTTCCACCCTTCGTTTGCTAGCCTTTTCTTGGCATTTATATTTGTACAGGGAATTCCTGTAAATAGTTATCTTTTCATATGGAGTAGCGTTTACACGGGCAGTGTGTTTTTCGTTTGGTTTTTGGGATACATGACCAAAGTGTCGAGGAATGGGCGTAAATCAAGAAAGATTGATTGGGATGATGAGATTGTTCTCATTACTGGAGGTTCGAAATTATTCATTATTGCTTGTCAACGCGCGCGCGTAAACTCTTTACGTCGACTAAATGCAACGTCTTTAAATTAGGTGCTCGTGGAATAGGGTTGCTGCTTGCTGAGACGTTATCGATCAAGAACGTGACGATTGTAGTGCTGGATATACGAAAGCCGGAGATAGAGCATCGTATGTAGATGTTTGTGCTGCATTGCCTTACATTGGCATTATTCAATTGGCTCAAGTATGGATCTAACTCTTTTCCTTTTTCTGTCGACTTTATTAACCGCACTAGCCAATATTGTCTTCTTTGAATGTGACGTATCCAAGTACGATCAGGTGCAGAAAGTAGCCAAGGAAATTATTGCCGAAGTGAGTGTTGATTAATTATAGGTGAACGTATTATTAGCCCGTGATTCTAAGCCGTTGTCATTGCAAAGGTCGGTCACCCTACGATAATCATCAATAACGCTGGCGTAGTAAAGGGAAAGACCATATTAGACGAATCAGAAGAAGAAATATTAAGGTATAAAAGACGCGTTGATCAATTGGCTGGCTGCATTCCTACATGAACGATGTTAAAGTTTTCATCTTTTAGCACAATCGGTGTCAATCTCCTTGCTCCGTTCTGGATAACCAAGACATTCCTGCCCGAAATGGTTGCGAAGAATCATGGACATGTTGTGAGTAATTAGCATGATTAGTTGGTATGATGGATAATTAAGCTGACCGCTATGTTCCTTTTTCATTTGAGGTGAATATATCGTCGGCACTAGGATTTTCTTCAGTAGCGCAAATCGGTATAATATTACTGTCTTGTAATTGAGAAATCACATGACACAGTTTACTAATCAACTTGTATAATAGCCGATTATTGCGCCACCAAGTCGGGACTCTTGGCTTTTCATGAAGCATTAAGACATGAGATTAATGCACGGTAATAACTAGTATGCAAGAAGTATATACAGATATTTATCGTTGACATCCATGCTACTGTGACTAACATTCCAGACGCGTTCAATCATTCTCACAATTAGCTACAACGCGAGTAATGTCCGATGCACACTTGTTTGTCCCGGGCAAGTAGAGACTGGCATGTTCGATGGAGTGTCTTACAAATATCCGTTCTTCACTCCGACAATTGCCCCAATTGAAGTAGTAAAAAAGATTATAACCGCACTAGACAAGAATGAGACATCAGATATTTTGACCCCATATTACGTCCATCTGATGCCATTGCTTAGAGCACTTCCCGGATTCATAAACGATTTGGGTTATTCGGTAAGCTATTACATATTTGTTGCGTACGGTTATTTGCACGCCAAGTCTTATGCTATATGCTGACGTATGTTATATAATAGATAATGGGTGTTGACGATGCGATGAAGACTTGGAATGATACGCGCAGCAAACCAAAGAATCAGTAACAAGTACACACATGTAATTTTAAAAAGAGATATACATTCGCCTCCATAGCTCTGTTTCTTGCGGCCATTTGAAATATAATAAACATTACGAGGAAGCAAGAGTCAACTTTTTTGCTGTCTCATGTTGGACGCGTCAATATGTTGGATCAGATTTCAATTACGTGAAATTGTCTGCGGAATGAAATTATTCTTCTCAGACTGATGATGCTACGATGAAGGCTGACACATAACGTAACAAGCTCCATTTATGTATGGGTCAACTGAACCATATTTATCAGATGTTCGTGAGGATACCGTGTTGAGATGCAGTAATAGTAAGTGTATATACTGTATATGTTAACAATTAATTTTTGATACAATATTTTGAAAAGTGCACAATTGAGAAAATGTCTTAGATTTATTAATATTGCCAATTTCTTTCAAAAGTGAGATGAGAAGCATAACGTTCAACGATCGGAATCTTACCCAAAGACGGATACCTAAGCAAAATGTGTTCGTTCCATCGCATTCTATAATAAATAAACTGGGATATTGTTTACATTCTAGTGTATAAGCTTCTGTTGATGTGTAGGATTGACCTTTGGCTTGGAGTCTTGATCAAAAGCCTTTCCTTCACACGTGGTAAGCTTTCCCGATAGTCGACTTTCGTCCACCGAGTCGTTCGATAGAAGTTACAGTACGTTTATTTGATGTCAGTTACTCTGCTGGGAGAACGTAGACTGTATTTATCCAGAATCGTTCACCGATTGCTGAAGTTGTGTGTCGTGACAAGCGTTTGCTTAATCACATATTCGACGATGGCCACTTCTTCTCAGCACTATAAACGCAATACACGTGTGTACACCAGATACAAACCATTTAGTCTACGGAATTGAAATACATTCACGGAAAGTTTTGAATGTCATTTGTTTATGCTTACTGGCATAACTCTGCCGTTCGCCGCAGCGGATGAATATAGAGCGCACTATATACTGTCGAGTTATATCACGATCAATTACATTGTTTGGTTATGACTATCCCACAACAATTTTATGAAGCCACGTCCAATCATTTCTATTGACTGTGGATGTCGAGAAACGGCAGTGCATGATTTAATGTTAAGAATGTTGCAGACGTTTTTGATTATTTCTGCAACAAATTCTTTACTTTGAAGAATGGGCTGAAAGGCGCGTTCTTGAATCACCGGCATGATCACAGTATTTACATATATAAAACGCGTGTGAACTTGAACCACAACCAAAATGATGATATTGTTATACGCGAGAAGAACATATTGTTATTATGACATTAGTATATTTTAGCATGTTTTATATAATTCAGAACTCTTGATTGATGGGCGATGCAGTTGTGCAGTGTGGAAAGGATGTATTGTCATTCAGTACTGTTGCGCATTATGTTTGATAGAGTTTCGCCGACTGTCATCTTTATTGTATACTAAATAGTAATGTAACGACCAAAGTTATACTCTTTTTATTCTTGTGCCGTGGCTTCACGATATCATAGATATTTGGAGTATCAGTAGGTGGTAAACTGTCAATAAGCGTTGCATTTGGGTCTCTTATTGAAAGAACGTGCCAATCTCTGCAGCTATATTTATGTTGAACACTATATTCAAGTCGTATACCAAATCTTGAAATAACTCTTAATTTATAGAATCGTGGATCTGATAACTATATATGCATATTACTGATACAATCGTGAATATTGCAATTCCTACTATCGTGTTAAACTTGTCAGCCGTTATTAACGTAGGCCAAGTATCATGTGATTCACTCCATTCCACCGCCCTACTACCTTCCGTCACTTATAACAATCAATACGATCATTGGATAATCTAGATAGGGTAACTCCATCCTCAGGGTTGAAGCTAAGACTAATGACCTACTTCCGCTCCAGACCTGTCCGATCGCACCTAGCTAACTTCTGTTTTAGCAATCCCTTGGGTGGCTAACAGTCAAAGAAAATGCAATCATCAAAAGAAAAAAAAACGTGAGAGGTAAAACGGTCCAACTATTAACGCGCAAACAACCTTCTTCTTCTCAACGATACTTGATACATTTGAGTTATAAAAAACGAAAGTTAAAAATTAAATACATAGTTTATTATATCAGAAAATCTCAACCGATAGCCTTTCGAAATTTTGTTTTAATTCCTTCATTACATTATTACCATCCTTACATCCTAGAAATCCTGACAAGATTCGCTGTTCACTAAATATCCAACAACTATGAAATCAATTTGAAATCCTTCTTATCGTCTCCATGTTCTCATCAGCTAGATTAGCCTTGTTGTAAACAATAACTTCTCTTTCTCGCTGACAATTTCATCGACCTTAGTATTTATGGTATGTGATTCACCGTAATCCGTTTTAAAG
>CAJVPI010000602.1:0-25564 GCA_910592345.1 Paraglomus brasilianum
CAGGTTTGGATCAATTGAGCAAGTTCGACATGACCGCTACGATGGTTTGTATACTGTCACTTTCTATACTTAACCAACGGCTGCTGCGGGGCTACCCAGAAGCGCAATTACTTGTGCTCCGATCGATAAAGAGGGACACTTTAGGAATCCTCGACAATGCGTTATGATGTTTCCATTAGGCAAGATAATCATCTCTTTTCTCGTTCTCTTCCCGTTCTCCTATATTTGTCCTAACTTTTTCATCTCCACTTACCCAAACTCAAGACTCTTTCAAACTTCTGGCAGTAGTCTGGCGGCTTTGTACAATACGTATCTTGGTGCGATCCCACACATCCCCCCATTCCATACCCGACTTCACAGCCTTTGAACTCTTCGCGTCTCGCTTCTATTCCGATCCTTCCATCTATCCTGCTTGTCAGTCACTTTCCCAGCATCACATTGGGATAGTCCTCACACGGCGAAACACCTTTAACGGGAAATTATACAAGGAAGATCCTGTAATATTCGTATGGGAGTTGGCAAACGAACCACAAATAGTTTTGGGAGATAATGGGAGAAAGATCGTCAGGACATGGATCGAAGAAAGTGCAAGAATCTGGATGCAAATCACTTGGTGGCGACAGGAGCCGAAGGGAAAATGGGAAGGATTGGAAATGCACAAGTGCAGCGATATTGGTACGAAATAACATGCTAAGGCATACGGGTAGGGAATATGAGAAAAAGTTGTGCTCATAAACTAAAGGGAGGGAGGCAAGGATATTATAGAGTTCAGGAATGGTATTGGAGTACTACGAGAACTTCCGAAAAACTAACACAGATGACAACTGAACTGATTATTAAATCTTACCCCTTTCATAGATTACGCAAGTGCTCACGTTTGGGTAGAAAATTGGGGATATTACGATTCAAATGATCCATCAACTCGCGAGCAGAAAATTTCATGTTGAACTTTATTGCAAATGGTCACGGAAGAGTTAGAAAAGCCCGTATATCTTGCAGAATATGGTAAGAAAATTGCTCAAACTATTCTCCATATTGGTTTTCCATCGTCTATTTCTCCTATATTGGATCCTATCCTCCAGGCCTTGCAAGAGACGGTTGGCTCCCTGTATCCCATCAGCATCGACAATAAATCGTAATAAATACTACAGCTCACTATTTGTCGCTCGAGAAATCGCGCTCTTTCGATGGACAGGCATTTTGCGCGTATGCTGGAATTGCCACCTCAATGGTTGGGTGATCCGTCCGCCTCACGAGCGTAAGTTTGGATAATGAAATGATGCGTGGTGGGAAAGAGGGTGGGAGTATAGGTAGGGAGGAGGAAACATAGAGTGAGAAAAATCATGCTGTGCCAGAATGTATGAGTTAGAATTGACAATTCTGTGTTTTTAGCTGCTGGCTGGTATTCGGTGTACGATGCTGATGAATAGACGTTGCAGATAATAAGAAAGCATTCGGACGAGGTATCAACAAGTTGGAGGAATGATATAAGCTGTGAAGCACCTCGACTTGGGTTTATCAGTTATACTTTGAAGAGTGAACGATTACATAATATAATACTTTCACACAAAAACACGATCATTGAAACCCCAGTTTGGAAAGCTCAAACAAGCCGAAATGTGAGCAGACCAGAAAACTAAAGCAAAGTACAAAAAAACACCACATACCCTCCTCTCGTTAAGAATGAATTTGTGCGCAACGGATTGGCTGTTGACGACGTGATCTTGATTAAAGTATTTGTCGCATTGGTTATGCTCTTGAACGAAGTTATTGGGAGTTTCGCAGTCGTCATGGATAATATCTGATCGAGTAACGGTATAGTTTTGCTTGTCTAAAAATAAGTACAAGTACGAGCCTAGAGAGAAGAAGACGAAGAAGCAAAATATTGAAATAGATGTAAAAACAAAGGGAGCGGGGATTTTGCGCATACTCCAAATTTCAAACCAGCTACAATAAGTCTAGATACGCCAGTCCTTGGTGACACTTACAAAAATGCAGGAGATCTCCATTTTCTTTGATGGGTTAGAGAGTGGCAGGAGAATGACGACGATAGAAAAGAAGATATAAAAGCGGAAGTGGAAAGCCCCACTTGCGAAATGGGTGAAGAGCGTGATAATCATCATCATCACCACGAAGCTAACGTAGTAAAGGTTAACTGGAAGACTCGAGCAGATGAATTTTGAGGGCAGTAGGAACCAAGTTATTAGACGAAAGTTTTATCTGTAATTTTCGATCAACCATTCTTGCTCAGAAGTAGTACATAGTATTATATTTTACATAACTTATGCGATTAGACAATTACGATATGGTGAACAAGTAATTTTAATATATTCGGCTTGAAAAAGCGTTTGTCGTACATAATCAAATAGCATTTACACTTTGATGTATATCATATACAGTACACTATTAACATACGGTAAATGTAACATTGTTACGTGTCAATATAATATACTTATATACTTTTGTAGATTATTATATACAGTATTAACTACTTCACCATTTTGTCTTGTCTGTTCTCAAGAAATATAAATATTGTTACATGTCAATATAATATACTTATACTGTTACTAATATTATCGTTGAAGATAGTCTTTCAAATAATGGAAAGACTCATATTAGCATACTGTATACTCATGACTTGCAATTATGGTTATCGATTGCTACAGCGAGCGAATCTTTTTCCATTGTGAATATAATACTTCAAACGCCAAATAAATAGGAGAGCGGACTCGAGCATCATAATATTTGAGAAGAATTACGGTAAGAGCTTGCTAGTAAGGCTCGAGATTTTTTTGTCACGTAAATAAATATTGTCAGGTTAGAATGCATAGATGAAATACTGTATGCCAATCATTGCGCTGTAAATGTTGGAGTGATTAGCAGCTATAAAGTATGAGGCCGTAATAATTTGTTATGTAATGATATCAACTTTCAATACGTGATGAAAAAGGTTGTCATTTTTATAATAATTCCTGCCCGCATACAATTTTAGCATAAAACGCGTTGTGTAAACATACAAAGCTTATGTTTATGGTTTGTATGACAAGAAAATAAGTTTATTACATTTTGGCGTAAGGACAATAACAAAAAGGTTGCAGTGTTGTTTCATATCGCTCTGTAGGTCGGTGTATAAACCGAGGGGATATATAAAAAAAGCCGGTGTATTGCTCACCGAAAAGCACGACTAATCGATTAATTAAATCGATAATAAAATCTTGATATATTTATATATAGTTTGATGCAATGGTTGCAAAACTGTAGTGAGGCAACTCTTTTGGTCGTACTGTATAGGAAACATTATTCACTTCTTTTCTTCAATTTCACTCTCAATCGATCACAGTAAAGCGTCAACTTATATGCAGTCTTAGGCTTTTCATTCTCATTAGCCAACTCTATATCATATCTATTATATAATGAGGCTAGGACGATCTTTGAAAAAAGCATCGCATACTGTTTACCAGGGCATAAACGCAGTCCTCCCCCAAATGTTTGAATGGAATATGGAACAATATCTTTAGAAAGAAACCGCTCAGGCTTAAATTCTTCGGGATTAGACCAGTGTGCTCGATGGTTCTGAATACCATACACGTCTAGAATGAACTGTGTTCCTGCCTAAATAAAACAAATTTGCATTACATTTTGATTGAATCATTAACCGATTAGTAAATCGTCTGTTTGTATTAACATTAAACGCAGACGTATGTCTCTATTTCAAATTACCTTCCACTTATATCCACCGATTTCATCATCCTGTGTAGCAACTCTTTGATTAATGGGCGAAGGAGGATAAAGCCGCGAGGCTTCTTTGATGACCGCTTCAAGATAATCGAGTTTTTTATTCACGTCATCGAGCTGCAGTATTCCATTCGGGTTATCTTTGAACAGGGGATCGACCTCCTCCCGTATTTTCTCCTTCACTTCCGGATTGCGACAGACCAAATAGACGACATAACACATGAGACTAGCAGACTACAAATTGAATTGAGCAATTAAATCTGGGTCGCGCATGTGCCGTGTTTCGCTACAAAATAACGTGAATGCTGACATACTTACAGTTTCTACAGCCCCAACCCACGTTTCTAACAACACCCCTCTAACTTCATCATCACTCATAGGCATGTCTATTTCATCCGATCCCCTTTTCACGGTAGGTCCACGATGGGTATTCGCGACCAGTAATAATCTCAAGATGTCACAGTTGTTCTTTGAATCGTTAACCCCGTTTTCAACCTCGGCTCTCGTTTCTCTAATTATCGTCGACAGGTTGTTGGTTAAACAATGGAAATTTTTCAGATACTTTCTTCTTTTCATCAAACCATTTGGAGTTCCCAGCCTAATGAAATCAGGCATAAATATGGCCGTACGCAGAGTCTCCATGAATGTCGTCCAACGATCGCGGAATTCTTTGGCATAATTCATGGTTTCAGGCGAATAAGGAATTTCGGAATTTGGTGAGTGAGAAAGGAGGAGAGATGCAAGAGCGCAACCGGATCTGCTAGTAGATAGGTACAGTATGTCGTCTAGAGTTAACGCATGGAACCAATCTGAAATATTAATGATTTTATCGTTGCTGACAGTTGCATGCTTATTGGTATTGTCTTTCAAATCATTTTGACGCGCATCCTCTATACATCTCAATTTGGTCCAATACGTTTCCATTTCATTGATCATCTTTGGCACGGTTTTAATAACATAGTTATTAAACTCTTTCGATGTCATCACGAGTCTCATCATCCTCCTATTAAAGGCCCAAAGATCCAGATCTCTATTCAGTACAACTCCGTGGTCCAACATTTTAATTTCGGCAAGCGCTCTCTTCCAATTTGTTCTATGTTTGTAATTACTTTTTGTCGACGAACTAAACAATTTGTCTACTAAATCGGCTCTCGAAAGCCATACGTGTCTTTCGGATCCCATATACAGTTCCCACATGTCACCATACTTCTTACGGAGAGTATGGGCCCATACTACCATGTCTCCATACATGGCATATTGAAGGAGATTGCCTACTATAGGTAATGGAAGTGGACCAGGAAGTGCATTGTCTCTATTAAAGTAAGATACATAGAATTTGATTGTGTATAGCACAAAGACAAGTATTGATAGAGCAAGAGTATTTAGCAACGTGGATGTGCTGAAGAACGCAGGAAAAGTTAATGCGTCAACTGATAACATTTGGGACGATCAAATGTTAATCAAGTGAAAAATGCTGGAGTCATATATATGTATCATCTCCTGCGCTGCGCTTCTTATTCCCGTCATATTTTTGGGACTGATGACATTGGAAAAGAATTGAAAAATTGTATAAATATAAAGCCATGGTATTCATAACTGAATGCGGAAATGATTTTCGGGAAGTCTTTAGGTAACAAATCAAGAGGCCTCTCTATACAATAACACTTACAGTGATTTGGTAGCATGACCCTATAGTATAGTGTAATGCTATGATATTGCTATATGCTAAATATTAAGGGCGAGATAAACCTTTTAATTATTAGTATTGTAAAAATGCAACAATTTAGGTTGCAAGTGAGGTCCATAATTCATTATACCCGCCATTTTGTCGCTGACAAATATACGTGAGAATGGAGGCGTTGAGTGAGGCAAGCCGATTGTTTACATCCACATGCTGATCAATCAGACTACAACCACTAACCTTAAAGCGACGATACGATTAAAATAATAGTCATGATGATGCGATCGATTTCGGAAGATCATCGGGATAACTTCTTCCGGACTACACATATTGTGAGTAAAGGTTTTGCTGGAATCCCTAATTCCGTGAGTCGGATATATGTTTTTTCCGAAACCCTGAGCAAATGTAGTTATCCCTTAACCTTCTGCGCTCATTTGTTTCATTTCTATTAACTTTCTTCGAGTATAAAATAATCATGAAGGTAAAAAGCTAAGAATAGTAGGCTAAACATCATCGACTCCTACAGCATAGGCTATGTGTCACACCATAAATACGCGCATTTCTGATAGTGTTCCCTTCGCACGACGCGTTGATTAATCCCTTTTATATAACTGTATAATAAACGGTTTAACTAAGAATTATTGTTAGTTGTTGCGCGTCATTATCGCTGACCTGAAGCTACATTACTGCATCCGTTAGCTGTAAGAATTAAATTATTTACAACATGTATATGTGTTTTCAGATTTGCAAAAGGCGGGGAAATTGTCCATTTTAATAAACTCGCACAATGCAGTGATATAATACTCTTAAAGTACGCGACGTAAAGGAATGTTACTTGTCCGTTTACTTTTGAGTAACTCGTCTATACGCAAAAGTTGTATAACGCAATAGGGTAGAGACCACAAAAAATTTTGCCTACAATGGTTAGCAGGCTGGCGTATTGCTACGAACTGAAAGTGGAAGTTGCTTTTTTCAAACAAGAGTAAATTAAATAAATTTCTTAAAAGCGAAACCAGAGGTATAGAACGGGCGAAAATAACGCTGATATAAATGAAATACGGAATCATAACTTAAGGAATTACTCCTTACAAATTTTATTTAATATTTAATGGATTGCTTACACGATTTCTCGATTAACACAATTTGTAACAAATGACTACAGCTACATATTAGATACAATCAATGCTGAGACCATTGGATAGATTTCAGATCAATTCCCTCTTGTACCTAAATGAAAATAACGTTAGAACAACTCTCATAATACTAACAGTATATTTACGGACTTACCATTTCCCATAACGGTGACATTTCTCTTAGTTTATCAACATGTTGCGTCACTCTCTCAACCACAAGATCTATCTCACGCTCTGTGGTAAATCTACCAATACCGAACCTGATACTCGAATGAGCCATATCATCATCAGCTCCGAGTGCACGAAGCACGTAAGACGGTTCAAGAGAAGCTGATGTACAGGCTGATCCCGAAGATAGTGCAATATCCTTCAAGGCCATGAGTAGGGATTCACCTTCTATATAAGCAAATGATAGATTGACACAACCTGCATAGGTCTTATTGGGATCCCCGTTACGGACAACATGCTCAACGCGTGACATAATCCCATTTACTAGACGGTCTGACAGCTGTTCCACCCGCTTGGCATCATACTACAGGGAGAAAACGTTACAGACAATAAGTAGAGGATTTAAAAATAGTATAACCAATCGTTAAGGCAAATTCTCGTCTACTTTCTCATATCTTTACTATTCGTCCACCAAATAACAGAATGATTTCTCACTATCCTTATAGCCAAGCAATGCACCCTCTAAGT
Source organism: Paraglomus brasilianum (assembly GCA_910592345.1). Classification (NCBI taxonomy): domain Eukaryota; kingdom Fungi; phylum Glomeromycota; class Glomeromycetes; order Paraglomerales; family Paraglomeraceae; genus Paraglomus; species Paraglomus brasilianum. The sequence continues at coordinate 7,246 of CAJVPI010000602.1, forward strand.
AATAGTGTACTTAATTCATACATTTCACGTAACTTTGTGCTGCACACTTACCGCCATCTCCTCCTTGGATATTCTACATGCTTCACCCAAACCGACGACCAATGGAGTAGGTACAGTTCCACTTCTTAATCCTCTCTCCTGTCCACCTCCACTCTGTAATGCTTCTAGTCTCACCCTCGGTTTCCTCCTCACATATAATGCTCCAATACCCTTAGGTCCATACAGCTTATGACCAGATATACTCATCAAGTCAATGTTCATCTTATTCACGTCCATTGGTATCTTCCCGACTGCCTGTGCTGCATCAGTGTGGAAGAATACTTTCTTGGCCCTGCAAATCTTTCCTATTTCTTCAACTGGTTGAATTACTCCAATCTCATTGTTTACTGTCATAATCGATACGAGTGCTGTATCAGGTCTAATTGTTTGAGCAAGGAGTTCTAAATCAATTATTCCCGACTCGGAGACTGGTAGATATGTAATATCGAAACCCTCTTCGGCTAATACACGACATGAATCAAGAACACATTTGTGTTCCTAACGACTCCGGAATTCAAAATACAGATGTAAGTACGATTGCATAAAATCCGGTTTGACTTGATACCCATAACAGTGAACGCTACTCACAATTTGAGTAGTAATCAGATGTTTCTTACTTGTCCGATAAAATCGAGCAACTCCCTTTGTGCTCATATTATTAGCCTCGGTTGCACCGGATGTAAATATTATTTCTTTTGGATCAGCTCCAATAAGGGAAGCAACATGCTGAATTAAGGCAACATTCGATTGACGGTTAATGAGGTCTACCCATACTCGTTACATATATTGTATTAGCACACCATATACATACAACGCGAGCCTCGTCAACAGCCTTTTCCGCTTCCCACCCATACGCATGCGTTCTCGAATGTGGATTACCATACTGCTCAGTCCAATATGGTAGCATGGCGTCTAGTACGCGAGGATCAGTAGGCGTAGTCGCCTGCATATCTAAATATATTGGCCTATTTGCCTTCTTCACTTTCGTGGCTTCAAAGCCAAGAAGCTCTATACATGTACAGTTCGTTATAAATATAGAGAGCAATCGGTTAAATGCCAATTCAACAAAAGCTTCACACCTGCTAGCTGTATCTCGAGAGTATAAAAAGCATCTATTTACCCGGCCCAGGTGTTATCGTCTTTGGAACAGTTTCCGTAGTAACAGCATGCTTAGAAGGAGTAGTCAATGAAATGTATGATCGTCGTTCCCGCAATACCCCACTAATACTTGGGGAAAGCAGCCGCTTAGTCAATAATCTTGCTGTTCCCTGGGATAACATGCTAATCGTCGAATGTCTTAACATGAAAAAAAGTGTGGAGGAAAGATTGTTCAAAAATTCTCGAAAAAAGCACAATCGAAATTTATAATCCAGTATGTCTCTGTGCGTGACACAATCCTCACGGTTAAAACGAGTCTAGCCTTATTTGTTCTGCATTAACATTTAACTACCGTAATACTAATACTAATATAAACAATCATTAGAGCCAGCAGAGGAAACTATATCTAATTTTTTAAATTAAATTTCCAAAGACTGTTCGACTGAGATTGTTGTGTTTGCAATATCAAACAAACACAATATATGATACAGTACATCTGCTCATTTTCAACATTCTCATACCATACAAGAAAGAAAATGAGAAATCAAAAGAGTGAGAGAATGAGAAACGATTTAATAATCGTATTTGGTTAAGATAAACATTCTAATTCCTGGCCCAACCGACAAAGTCTTTTGCACGAAGCGCGCCTTGAATTCTTTTGCTTCAATAGTTGCACCCAACATTCACAGGACATTAAAACATTTAAAGCGGGGGGAGGATAAAAGAATTTGTGTTATCAATATGAACGAAGCGATTTATATTCAGACATACATTGGAATAAAACTTAATTGATTAATAGGAACTGTTTATATCAAACAAGAGTTTGGCATTTTGGAAAAGCAACGTCATAATGTCGCAAAATCTGCAGTACATAGGCAGACTCAATACGTAAGCCAAAGGATATCCGCTCTCCGATGAACGACTTATCGAGTATCATGTATTATATATAATACATTTAATAAATCGTTATGCTTATTAATACTCTTTAAGTTAGCTTGTTTTGGAGAAAAGCTATTGCTTCATTTTGTATCCGTCATCCTGATATAATTCAGAGTGAGATTCTTTGAATTGCTTGTAAAATTCTAATACTATTTATTGAAAAATATTTTCAGTCTCCATTGTTTTTGAACTCCCACCAAGCATCAATTACTGAATATAGTGAAATATTGTTGACGTTTTTATATTCACATAACTTAATTTTCTTGGGGTTCACCTCTTTCACTTTATGGAAATCCATAGCTTATTCAATCATGATATTGATTCTTTTTGATACATCGAGATTATGTCGCAAGTTTTTATGAAGTTAATAGACATGTCACAGCTGCGACAAATACCACTTCATTCGTTTAATCAAATGTTGTCTGCCCTACTTATATCAAGAACAACAACTAATAATAATTCTTAGTCAAAGAGGGTAGAAACCATTGTGTTGGTGGTATAACACTAATAACAAATCAATTCAATCCAATAGTCATATTAAATAGAATGCACGATCAGTAGTGAAATCAATTGAATTTCTCGTCTATGATTGTTAAACACATCACTAGGAGCGGATGATGAATTCATTAAAATACGCGTCGAAATTTATGGCCTCTTTCCTTCAACGATGGAATTAGCTAGCACTTATAGACACGTTTTGTGGTAGAACACAATTTTAACGTCTGATACATTAATAGTTCTACATATTTTTTCATAGCCAACCCAACATTAGCTTTGAGCTTCGATAATTATGCAGCTTTTTATGCAGCTTTTATTGTTCCAAACTACGAAACCCGCTAAAGCTAGTTTTAACATCTAGAAGAGGGGCACTAAAGAAGTAGCCATGCGGGAAGCCTTACGTGAAAGAATGCTGGGTTAATGAGGAAAAGATAAATAATACATGGTTAGGAGAAGGCCACAGAGAGGAGTGAGAAATTGAATAATTATAATAATCTTTTGAGATAGCGATTATCCGATACCGCTCAATGCGAGTGACACGATTACGTAATTACCACTGTATGTAATTGATTATCGTTCTTAAATCCTTGCTTTTTGAGCTTTGTCTGAACCAAGAGTTTGGGTTTTAAGTGAATGCTCGAGTTCAATTAAAAATACTTGGAAACGAACACACACATATCTTCATACGACCATGAGTTACGGCGCAGTTCCAATTTCTTCAGTCGAGGGGTCGTCGTCGTCGTCGTCGTCTTCTCCTTCTCGCAGTAGCAGCTCTCCAAGAGGCGGATTGGCTGGCTTTTTGGATTCAAGCGCGCTGCGTAAGACCATTCTCGTTCTCGTTGCTATTGATTTTGCGGCTGTAATGGGGACGATTATCGTAACACTTCTTCATCCCGTGGAGCACGAAGATGACATCCTCGTAATACTTAACCTAATAGCATTCTCAATAAATACAATATTCTTGATTGAACTCACCCTCAGATTACTTGCGTTTAGATGTACCCCTTTTTACAAGGGAGAGTACTGGTTTCTGTCACTATTTGATGCAATAGTTGTGATATCTACATTTACGCTCGACGTCATTTTGACTGGAAATTTGCGTGAAGTTGCTAGTCTTTTGGTTGTCTTCCGTTTCTGGAGGATAGTGGAGGTCACTGAAGTTGCGGCTCTTGGGGTTGCGAGGTACGATGAAGAGTATGATAGACAGAGAAATCAGAAGGTGAAAGAGCTAGAGGGTCAGTTGAACAAAATTCTCAAGGCCGTAGAGAAAATTGCAAATGAGGACGATTGGGATGACAGCAAAAGAGAGAGAATATTTGGATACTCGACAATCCCTTTCGTGCGATCTTATTACGATTAGATAAGAGGATGTCATAAGTGCATATCATGGGGACGGGAAAACGAACAATAATACGATACGAAGAATGTAATTGTATTATTGCAGAGTGCGTGCTAATTGTGACGTACATATTTCTCTTGTAAATGGAAATGAATCTCTATGTATGCAGTATAGTAATGACTACAAATTCAAATCTTTAAATTAAAGAGCTTTTGTTCACGTTTCAATGATGATTGGGGTTTATTGATAACGAACGATGTACAATGACGACTGCTTCCATTTTGGCTTGTTATTATACGATTACACTCATTCATAGCTCCATCAGATTTCTGTTCTCACTAGTCACTCATAAGCAAGCTCGCATATGCCTACTCCTTAACAAATAGAGTGACAATATAACAAACTCAAACCTCAGTGTAATCCTCTAGTGTCGTTGTATTCATCATTTGGAAACTAATATGAGTGATTTCCCATCAAACTGCAATCAAGTACTTCGCAAGATTCAAGGAACAGCCTTCCGATTGCAAACTAATTCTGCATCATGAGGAGTTTAGCAAGTCTGAATGACTGCTCAAGACACGGAAGTATATAACATATTCACGTTATATGCTACAATATTTATACTCCTTTCTCAATGTCCTTATCTTGTCGACATACGGCTTACAAGAACACTTGCATACGGTAACTCGATAGCGCGCTAGATAGAGACCACTTATTAATTAACGAAAATACAATGTTGGGGCTTAAATTTATAAGATCAACAATGATGACGCAATCAATCATTGCGTAAGCTTTTACATATAATTAGAAAATGTTTTTTTAATCGAAAAAGACATTTTGCTTCTATTAACCATGACGAGCCTAGACGATAATAGCATTTGGCAGAAAGCGAATGAAGAGGGAATGGAAGATTTGGGGCAAGAGATTTTGAAAGCGAGCACCGACGAGATAAATCAACTTACGCGGTTGTTAGAGAATGAGATCAAGGTTATTGATACGTCTGAATTTATGTTGTTGGATAGCGGAATCGACAGTATATAATATAGTAGATTAACAATGATGCCAAGTATCAATTGGATGTTTATTAACCATTCATACTCTATGATACGTGTTGCATTCCGTCTTGCTATCGTTGAGAGCCTTATTACTTTCTCGTTTTTTTTTACCCAGTCATGATCATCACGTGAATTCATTCCTTTGTTGCTATGTATAGGTATTTAAGTCAGAATATCAGCGTTTGACTCATGAGCAGAATCATATGAGGGAGAAGATAAAGGACAATCGAGAGAAGATAAAGGTTAACAAGCAATTACCCTATCTTGTCGGAAATGTGGTTGAGGTATGAATGAATCGCCTTACCAAATCGACTGCGAGAATAGAATTTTGTTTTACTCAATACCGTCTGTGTAGCTGCTCGATATGAATCCAAATGATGAGCCAGAAGAAGATGGAGCAAACATCGATCTAGACGCACATCGTAAAGGCAAATGTGCCGTAATCAAAACATCGACGCGACAGGTATGAAGATATGTTTGTCTTTGAAAAACTTCTAAAACTACCGAGTTGCCTATCGATGTGACTGTATGGTGGAGATTGAATTTTCCAAGTCTTTTTGAACGTTATTAGAAATGCTAAAAGCCATGTTTATTGCAAAGTTATATCATGTTCTAATTAGTCGTAAAACTTGCTACGTCGCTTTTTTTTTAACCGGTGTTGTATTGACAGACAATCTTCCTGCCTTTAATCGGTCTCGTCGATCCGGCTACTCTAAAACCTGCCGATCTTATTGGAGTAAACAAAGATAGTTACTTGGTCTTGGACACTTTACCTGCAGAGTAAGCAATTAAAACTGTGAAGGATAACGAACTAAACGTGAGTAGTAATCGTGATTAACAGTCATCTTGTCATAATATAGATATGATTCAAGAGTGAAAGCAATGGAAGTGGATGAAAAGCCTACAGAAGACTATACGGATATTGGAGGTCTAGACAAACAAATTGAAGAATTAGTTGAAGCGATTGTCTTGCCAATGTCGCATGGGGAGAGATTTAAAAATCTAGGAATTAAACCACCGAAAGGTCAGCAAGCATACCGTGAATGGATTTATCTTGTGATAACGTGATGCTAATTTCACTACTTGTTTTATAGGAGTATTGATGTATGGTGCGCCTGGAACTGGAAAGACTCTGTTAGCAAGAGCATGTGCGGCACAGACAAACTCGACTTATTTGAAGTTAGCTGGACCACAACTTGTCCAGGTATGCAACCTTAGTCTTATGAACAGCCACGGCGATCTATAAATAATTAGCGTTCTATTCATATATATAGATATAGATATTTCAGATATTAATTATAACTGCTCTGATTTAGATGTTTATCGGTGATGGCGCGAAATTAGTTCGCGATGCATTTAATTTGGCAAAAGAGAAGGCACCTTCTATTATTTTCATTGATGAGTTGGATGCCATAGGAACGAAACGATTTGACAGTGAGAAGAGTGGAGACCGAGAAGTTCAACGGACAATGTTGGAGTTATTAAATCAACTTGATGGATTCAGTAGCGATGAACGAATTAAGGTCGGTACACATACATATACGACGCATATTTATATTCAATTTAAAAAAAAAATTTTTTTTTCAAAAATTTTTTTTTCCAGGTAATTGCTGCCACAAATCGAATAGACATTCTTGATCCTGCACTTTTGCGATCAGGTCGTTTAGATCGAAAAATAGAATTCCCCCTTCCCAACGAGGAAGCACGTGCTCGTATCCTTCAGATTCATTCGCGAAAGATGACGGTTGCTGCTGATGTAAACTTTGAGGAACTTGCCCGTTGCTGTGATGAGTTTAATGGAGCACAATGCAAGGCCGTTTGTGTCGAGGCTGGTATGCTGGCACTTCGACGCGGTGCCACCGAATTGAGTCACGAAGATTTCATGGACGGTAAGTTGATTGTATAATATTCGGATATAGTTCGTGATGGATGTAAATATTGTTCAGAGGTTTATAACCCTTATCTTGTACATTATAATACCATAGGTATTCAAGAAGTAATGGCAAAGAAGAAGACGTCACTCCAGTATTATGCATAGATAGTTTGCAGTTAAGGTGTTGTTGTTTCACAAGTTTTAAAGTTGGCTGATCAGTAAATTGATTAATTCGACGATTTCCCAGCATAAATTATCAATAAACCAGTAGCAAGGGATCAAGAGTTCCTGCATGCTCGACTTTTTAATATTTAATTACTTCAAATAATAGAGCACATCCAGATCTAAATCTTAATAAAAATAATTGACATTCAATTTTACTTTGTTGTTTGCATCTTGAGAACCTTCTAATCATCACATAACTGTCAATATGATTCCATCAACAAACGATTGACTAGCTAAGAGGTAAATATTGGCATATCAACAACACAAACCTTCTTATTGTTATTGTTATTACTATTATTATAATTAGCTTAGATCGGAAATCGTTACCAAATTTCGACTGTATAAATAACCAGTGGATGTGAGTGGCTAAAGTGCAGTATTTGACACGTGGAACCTTATAAACGGCCGGATGCATAACCCGAATGATTCTTTTTTTTTTTTTTTTTTTTTTGATGCTATAACAAAACAATTTATTATTGTTGAGAGGAAACCTTTAGTCTCAATGAGAATTTTTCTATTGTAATCCATGTACGAATTTAGAATCGCCAAAGAATCATTTGAGGAATAACACTTGCGCATATAAACAGGTGCTTCTATCAAGCGCAAATGACGTAATCTAACTCGGGGGAGCCTGCTCAGCATCTCTTCCACAGGTTGCTCGAGCGAGCATGCAATCTTTAATTTCTAAGACATGGTTGTTTTTTTTCATTGTAACGTTAAGCTAGAGAATGTACGTACGAAAGACCCAAATATATAAATCGTTATGAACCTCCCATCAACATGTCAATCAATGCTGTTAGTTTTTTGTTGGTCATGAGAACGGTTCATGTGATCTATATATTAATATAAGATATATGTTGGGATCAGTAATTAGTATTATATATTAGTAAGTTTAAATTCGAAAATCACATGCGGATTTGGCTGGTCCGCAATAAAGATAAACAGGATCGATTACCAATAAGGATAATGATAATCTAATCAAACGGTTACTCTTATTACTTATTATATACACTTTCTCAGGCAGTAACACTGTAACAAGCGTTTGTTACGTTACGCATGCAACTCATTTAGCTTATATTATGGCTCAAGCTTTATCTGATTTGTATTATTAAGCACTTTCCGTACATCCCATTCACATACCCTTCGTCACAGACTTTTGCTCTAAACTTGCTCAATCTTTTCATTCTCTTCTAGTCCATCAATCTTGCATCTCAGTCTTGACTACATCTCATCTCATCTCACTTTATTCTTTCTAGTAACTTTTAGGGCCTTATCATTGTGCAGCTACGCCAAATAAGGTATATCTGATATAGGGAGTCATCTATTATCAGATGTTTGCACAAATCACGTAACACAAACCTATGTACTTAAAAAGGCTTTGCACAGAAGAATCTGATAACCTTCTTTATCTACAAACTTTTTTTTTAAAAAAAAAAAGAAAAGAAAAAGAGAAAACATTATATCAAATACTCTCATATTTCACTCCAACTAATCATGCCTGAAATACCCGAACACGACTATGACTATGAATCACTTCCGGATACCTCTTCTCTTAGCGTAAACTTAATAGCGGGAGCACTGGCTGGAATAGGAGAGCATACAATAATGTATCCAGCTGACAGCATAAAGGTGGGTATTTTAGCTTGAGAACAAACCTGCCTGTATAAATATAGTAAACGACGCAGTAAACCATGAATACAGATTCGATTGATATATTTTCATCGACAGAACATTGATGTATTAATCAATAATTTGCTAATGTTTCTATTGTATGCAGACACGCATGCAAATACTCAATCCAACACCGCAAGCTGTCTACACCGGTGTAGGAAACGCAATAACTCGCATTTCTACAACTGAAGGCATCAGAACATTATGGAGAGGAGTAAATTCAGTCATCCTGGGAGCAGGCCCCTCTCATGCTCTGTATTTCGGAACGTACGAGTTTTGCAAAGATTTTTTCGGGGGTAATAAGCCAGATGGACATCACCCGATCGCTACAGGTAAATTATCGTCTGTGTAGAGTTGATTAACTGTTTGACAGTTTTTGACAAGGATTTGGTCTTTCCACCTACAGCTGCAGCTGGAGCATGTGCAACCATAGCAAGTGATGCATTGATGAATCCATTTGATGGTAAGCATGAAAGAATTCTATTACAATTCCAATTCTTATTTGCCTTGCTGGCGCGCATGTAATTCTAACTTGTTGTCCATCAATCAATAAATAGTAATCAAACAACGAATGCAGATACACGGCTCAATCCACAGAAACGTAATAGAGTGTGCACGCACAGTCTACCTTCGTGAAGGATTAATTGCCTTTTACATATCATATCCTACTACTCTCACAATGACAATCCCATTCCAAGCAGTCCAATTTTCATCCTACGAGTATTTCCGAAAAGTGCTAAATCCCTGCGGAGACTATGATCCCAAAACTCATGTGATGGCAGGTGGATTGGCAGGGGCTATTGCAGCAGCTGCCACCACTCCACTCGACGTTGCCAAGACTTTATTACAGACAAGAGGAACGTCCAGTGACATGCGAGTGAGAAATTGCAGTGGACTTTTTGATGCATTTAGAATTATAAATGAGATATATGGTCTAAAAGGATTTATAAGAGGAATAAGACCAAGAGTATTGTCACATATGCCAAGCACTGCTATATGCTGGAGCGTCTATGAATACTTCAAATGGGTTATTACGACCCGAGATAGAACTCGATTGGCTAGAGCTTATGATTAACGTTGATATGAACATACATCAGCAACTCTACGAGTTGAGGGCTCGAAGCGAAACTGGTTATCGATTGAATATTGCGACTGAGGGCAGACTCGGTCAATTAAGCGGAAAAATAATAACCAGATTCGAAGGAGGATTTGCTACGACATTGCTTGATGGCAGCAGCATTTCTCAGTAGTGCATGCGCTGGTTGTCACTGAGGTTGATCTCTCTTCTGGGGGAATCGGACGGTTAAGAGTCCCCTTCTAACAAGGCCTCTCAGAAAATGAATTCTCAACTTTCATTCATTGTATATTAATCCTATATTTATTTCTGTGCATTTTCTTCTTCTTTTATTGTGATGAAATAATTTGGAAAAGGAGGAGGAAGGTTTCTGCATACTACAAAAAGTGAATCTCAAAATACAAATAAAATTCCCGCGCGTTTATATAGCGCAGCGTTGCTATTAGAATACACCAGGTAGTCATAAAATTTTATCATTTTTACAGCAATCACTGTTTATAGCGATAGCATCTGTCAATAAAAGAAGGAATTGTCGTTTAGCATATCAATGGAATGTCAAAAATAAGATTTGTAATAACCGCTATGGCATGTATAAACGTTGTATACTAATACGAGTATGAATAGCATGCGCATCTTTTTCGAATAATACTATCAAACCGCCAGGAAAAACCCACTGATCCATCCTGGCTTGTTTTGGTTTAGTCTGAGGTTGTAGTTGGGGAAACTCAAAGTCTAACATATAAACTATTCCTTACTGGTTCTAGTATAAATAAATACTCAAGATCCAATGAGCAATCAAGTTTAGAATGCATGAAAAAGATAACTCTAGCCACACATCGACAGGTTGTTTTTCCTAAAATACCCGTGATGGATCAAACGCCGGGAATCTTTCGCAAATTAATCGTGATAGATAGTCCCCCAAATATTGGCTTTTGGAACACCTTTAGCGTTCAACGTAGGTGTTGGCAAATAAAGAACGCAAACTCTAAACATTGGCTTTTGCTAACCTCTTTTTGTAATCCTTTATCTTCTCTCGACACGAATGTTGTAATCACGAGAATGTTGCATAACCAAATTATAATATTAAATTAAAAGTTAGCCAAGTATCTGCACCTTTAGCATTCATTTGCAGGTGCAACTAATACAGAATGCGACTCTTCAAGTGCCTACAATAATAATAGTAATAGATAACGACGACCGCGTCACGTTTGAATTTCTTGGGAAAACGCGTGTCAATATCGTCGTGTGATTAGACTTTGGTCTGTCGAAAAAGTCTATGGCGACTACCAATTAAGGGATTTAAAACAAACACGGGATGCCCGTCGTAACTTGGTAATGTTTATTGTTCTTTCAAAACTATCATTTTTCTTTTTTATCGTTCAATTGGAGGTTTCTGTTATTATACAAATGATAGGACTAAATTAATTGTAATCACTCGACCTTCCCATTTATAATATCACCAATAACATAAATGAGCTATGGAGGCTACTAGTTATATTGTTTAATATGAGCTAAATTTGCTAGTCCCACCATTACATTAATTCTAAGTATGATGCCAGCCGCGCCGTTGTGAACGCGCAGCGATATCTGGGACTAATTACTAAATAAACCGATCAAGCCTGTATTAGTTGATGGTTAAATTCTTTAACATGTGGAAATCATGATGTGTTTTCTTTGCTACTGCTAAGCAATTTATTGTCATTAGTTTTGTTATCATCTTCGTCTTTGTACACCTGTAAACCTAAATCCTGTAAAAGCCTTTCTTTCTCTGCCTTTATACTCCTGTATTGAGTCTCTTTATCATAGATTCGATGCCGCAAATTTATGAGCATTATAACATCGTTTAGACCTATTACTCGACAAGATTATCAACAATGTACAAGATGTGAGGAAAAATAAGAAGAATATGTATTCGCGTTCTCACCTCGTTTAAAATGCCCCTGAGCCTGTCGCAACGATACTGGAACCAGGATCCCGAACCAATTTAACGGATCGGTGGGTACGCATTTATCTACCGTCGACTTAACGCTGGCATTCTCGCTCTTGTCTTTATCGCTCTCATTCTCGTCTTCGTGGGTCTTCTCCATGCTATGTTCATCGCCACCTTGTCCTCCACCCTTTACTTCGTCATCTGTTTCAACGGCGAACGTTATACGTCTACGGATCGAGTTTGTTTCATTGCGATCCTCTGCTTCAGACTCAATTCTAACTCCACCAACATGTTGACTATGTGAATGGTTCGCCAGACTGTATTCATAATGTAAGGTTCCTTCAGAGTCGTCGACTATCGTTTGAGACACGACACTGTTGAGAACGATGTTAGCGTTGTCGTTGGTCGAACAAGATTAAAGAATGCATTGAATTATTCATTATAATTTACACTCTACTGATAGCTTTCATTCGTGCATCATATTTATATTGTGAAATATTAACAGGACCCATAGTATACTTTGCGTGGGCCAAGTCTAGAAACCCCTCAATGAGACAAGCACGTAAAGTTAGTCTGTCGATGTTTCCTACGGATAAAGATAATACTAATACTTACTGCTTCCAGCTCTTTACGTATTCTACTCCATTGCTCTTGGTATTCTGCTATCAAGTCAAAATACTCTATGAGCACGCTATCAAGTCGTTTACAGATATCCTCCATCTTAGCGATACGATCGAGAAGCAAAATTGTACAAGAACCCTGAATGTCGCACAAAATCAAGTCAGTTGTGTAATGCATAAAATCAGGAAACTGACGCGTGTGCAACAATTTTTTAAAAACTCATGGGAAAAGGAAACAACTCACTCTTCCGACGAAACAGAATTCTTTATGGTCACAATCCTGCAGACAATTGCTAAACCCGTAGATGTAGTATTCTTACCGAGTCTGAACGACTGGTGAAAAGACTCATCGATGCAGATAATGGTCTGACAAAATATATTAAAAAGATAGCTAATTCAATGATGTAGAAACATTTTATAAACTCCCTCTGCAATAAGTACTTTTTATAATGTGAGATGATACTAATTAATCATAAATGAACTGCAAAAATTTTAGCATTCCGGCTTATCGTGTAACAAGAGTTCACCCAATCCGAGACGTCAAAAAGTTATTGAAGTCCCGTGTGGTGGTACACGGGCCATTAATGGCTTAAGCCCCACGTTCCCGCGCAAGACCTGTAAAACATCACGTAAAAAGTTCTTTAACAGATACAAGGCGCTCCCCTCTGTCGAGCTGCCAAACCCCACCGAGCTTGCCGTCTCCCAAAGCTTTCCCGCCTGGAACGACAGAAAGCTTTATTCAGCAAAGACTTCACGTAAACCCCGATGGGATACACGCGACATTAATTTCAAGTTTATTTGTCAACAAAAGTTGGTTTTGCATCGCTATTCAGTAACCTCTGGGCAATCCGTCGGCGAAAACAACCTATGACCATCCTGAACACTATATACACGAGTTTATGGACAAAGGGCTCCATCGGGTACAATATCCCCTGTCACCAGTCTCATACGCAACCCATCCGTCTGGACAAACTTTCCCACATTGTGACGCCATTAAAGTAGGGGGGGAAAAATGTGTCATACCAGTGTCAAAAGTCACCTCCGAGGCTTCAAATTCTTCAATGAAAATGATAAAAAGCGATTCTGTCTCTGCTATCGTTGGACCGAAGGCAACTAGACTGAGGCCGGGGCCGTGTCGATTAATCATATTATAAATATGTAAGCCAAAATGACTCCTGCAAGTATTACTACCGCGTGAATAGAATTTTACTTTTATATGACGATTGTGCGAAGGACAATATAACAGAATCGGGGAAAAAAAAGATTTCAGGCTGGATATTATTCTTCGATATATGAAGGGGGTGGCATGCCTCATGTATTTATTTAATTCATTCAATGTCATAATTCTATCACCTGCCGTTTCTGTTACCTTTATTCATTCGGATTGTGTAGTATATAACAATACATAAATATCACTATACATCTATACTAGAAGGAAATTTACTTCGTTTAATATACAAAATGCTCGTCAAATTCGTTCCTTCCGGAATTGAATGGATTCAATTTGACGGATTATTAAGTTGAGCTTGCAAGTCATTAATCCAATCAGTCATCATATCTTTTTCTTTTTTATATGAACCGTCTGCTTCGATCTTCTCGGCCTACAAGATAGCAAGAAATACATAATGAGTATAGCAGTATTGGAAGATGTGCGGATCACAAATGCAATACGATCTAGTACTCACTATAACACGGCCAAGATCCTCTTTACACTTTTTATTGTCTGTTTGTAATCGAGCAATCTCTTTCTCAGCAACAGCAAGCTTTTCTTTCATAAATTTCATGGCCTCGACCATTCTAACTGACGTGCTGTCAGTCAGTTGTAACTATGTTATGACGAAATATGTTAATGTCTCTCTCACCAACTATTGAATCGTATTATTCAACGCTAATATCCACTTACCCGTTCATTTAGTTGCTGAATCTTCGACTCGTAATGTTTCTTAATAAGTGATTCTCGCGTTGCATCACCTTCAGACATCTCAACGCGCTATGATTAACGACCAGATAATGCAATTAGCAAAATTAACGTACTTTCTCGAATCATTCCATCTGCCATAATAACTTGATGACATCTTACCCCAGTGTCCTTTTCTAATGTATTTGACCCACCGGGTGCAAGTGATGCGCTGGTATCATGCTCCTCAGTTTTAGACTCTGGAGTGGTTGAGCACGTCTACAAGCAAAATAGCATTGAGCGTTGTAGCTCAAGTCAATGTGTAGAACAATGCTAGTTCACGTACGTCATTCTTTTGGTCGTTCAATCCAAGGTTTATCAATAACATCTCTCCAAGCGTGTTCATGCCTTGTTCCATGGCATTTGTGGCATTCTTTCTTGCTCTCTCGCTCTCTTTCAATATTTCCGTTGTCCTTATTTGTGCAAATGAGGAAATTATTATCACATTAGTGGGTTTATAACAAGTATTTTCATGTCCAATGGTACTTACTCTTTAAGTTTTGCCTTTGTTTCTTCGAGATCCTTTTCAAGCTGTTGCTTTTCCTCACGAAGAGTATCCATGGCCTCATCTCCTGCGATATTGGAACGTGACAACTCGACCTATACTTGCAAGAATTGTAATTATTACAATCGGATATACACATATAGTCGGATTAATATAAGACGTTACCTCAAGTTCCTCATTCTTCTTCTCTAATTCAGCTATACTAGTTTGGAGTGCACTAATATCTTGATCGTAAAGGCTTTTGGTTTCATAAAGCATGTGAGTGAGCATTTCTATATTCGTTTGGATAATACGTATACTGGATTAGATAATAGTGACAATACTGATTCTGATGCATACAGACTATCGAACAAATACTCATGAGGCTATATTCCAGAGTGTGAAAATTACTCACCATTTTCTTCAATTTTTCGCCCCAGTTCTACAGAGGTGGTCTCAAGCGTGTATTTTGACTTTTCCAGTTCCTTTTTAGCTGAACCCACTAACCAACCTGGAGTCAGCCTCTACAAAAACAGCACACATGGATTAACACCTCTCGGTAAGATACGTTGTACTATATTCATCTTACACTATAGCTTCACAGTACTCGGTACAAATGATTTAACGTCACTCACAGCCTTGCTTGCATCTTGTAGACTTTCGATACGTTTGGTAAGCCGTTGATTGTGAAACGTAAGTAGGTCAAGTTGTTGGATTGACTGAATTGGAGGTAAGAGCAAACAATTGATCGCATCAGTAATTAGTTGCATTATAAGTCGACAATTTTGGGTTTCATTAAGCCGATTTAAACAATATTACTGTACTAAGGTGCCGTGTTATTTACATTGCGTAGATCTTGTTCTTTCACTTTAACTTGTTCGGTGAGTTCTGTATTTCTTGCTTGTTCCTATAGAGGCGCTTATGAAAGTCAGATCAACATCGTGCAAACGGATATTAACATCCAATAATAGCAAAATCAAACCTTAAGAACGGCTTTCTTTAGTATCGAATGCTGAGCTTTTATTCTGTACAAACGTATCGACATGGTTTAACAAACATAATCATCGCATACTTAATAAACATTTAACAACCTGGTGGCGATATTACATGGACTTTTACAAGAGCACGTACTTTGAAAATTCCTGAAATAGTTTCTGATATTTCTCACTCAGTTCTTCGGCTGAAACGGCACTAACTATTGGAAAGATAAACGATCTAATCAGTCGTCCCACAATAACCAACAACGTTAACTACGTGTTATTGCATAACAACGCTAATTTTTCTCTCTACAGTCTTCCTACATGTTGACCCACCCGACGACTGGAACGAGGCTGGGCCTGACATTCTTCTTTCGCTCATGTTCGATTACAGAGTAATGTTATGGACAATATGACAAAATGCCGGTGGTTTAAAAAGAAGAGCAAATCGCAAATCAGATGACAATCAATGCATTGTGATACCATTCCGATCCATTGTTTCTCTGTTCAACAATACTAGACAATATGGGGTATGTTGCAACAAAAACCGACAATAAATGAGAGGCTGATTATGATGTTGGCTGTAAAATTGATCAGTGTGACTGATGACAGTTTGAAAAGTAATAATGGTGTTCATTCATAACTTATGGACTTGTTAATTTTAATGATCACTTTATCATGCCAGAATGTGATGAATAAAAACCATAACATGATGAATATAGGATTATCTCTATATAAAAAATGTTAATATGAAATTAATTTATATTAAATCCACTATGGAACCAAAGAATTACAGCACTATTAAAAGCATTCTAAAAAAAGAACAAGGAGAAAAAATTGCCCCATATGTTTTTAAAATCAATGATATCAAACTTCTCCAGGAATATCTTGATCAAGAAAAAATCACTTATGAAATTTACCAAGAAGAACAAAAAATAATAATAATATACCATAAACAAACCTTAACCCAACTTATGATGAATCAAGAAAAAAACGAAAACTTGAAGAAACATAAGGAAATATTTCTCCAATGCCTCCACTATTAGGAAAGCATATAGGGACCTTTGGAATATTATCACCATGAAGCATCCTGACCATGACTTCCTGATTACAGGTAATCCAGGAACAGGGAAAGCTTTTTTCAATCTGTTCCTCTTGTATTAGTATATGCTGGTCACTGGTGGCAAAATGGTGATTTTTCAGGCAAAAATGGATGAGAAGACATCTTACAAGTTCAGCAATGGTACTGTTGAATGTGCTGATGTACAGAATCTGCATACTGTTCTGGATGACCCACAGGTGTTCTATCTCCTGGACAACATGAAACCTGCAATACCATGTCATGCCTGCAAAGTTGTCATGTTTTCTCCAAATAGAGAACACTGCAAGGATTATAAAAAGGGAAGGACAGTTGACACGAGGATAATACCTGTGTGGGAGTTAGAGGAATTAGAAACCTTGCATCATGATCTTTATCCTGAAATAGATGCTGTCAAGATGAAAAATTTGTATGCACTATGGGGTGGAATCCCTTGGTATGTTGTAGAAAAGGTAAAAATAAAAAGCTCTCAGAAACTGCTTGAAGAGGCCATGTACATGGCAACAGCTAATTTTGATAAAGTAATCTGAAGCATTGGGAACATTGACTCAACAAAAAATGTAAGCCACCATATTATCCATATCACCTGTGATGAAGAGTATCTGCAAGCAGGCATCATCTTTGCCTCTAAATGGGTGGCTGACAAGCTATTCAATTGTTTCAAACAGCTATGTTTTGAGAAGGTCAAGTCATTTCTGATTGGGAGTGAAGGACAATCAGTATGTAGTGGACTGAGAGGAGTGCTTTTCAAAGCATATGTGCACAAAATTCTTCAGAGGAATACTAAGTGCTATCGAATCTGAAATCTTGAAAATGGCAAAGACAGAGAAATATTTTTCATCACATGAGTGTGTTTTATTCACACAACTTGAGGACATTAATCACATAGAACATGAAGAGAAATACTGCCAACTGAAGTCAAAAGACTTTTGTGCAATTGATTCATTCATATTGGGGCATGATACAATCAACAAGCTTTTTCAAATGACAGTGTTGAATGATCATCCAGTCAGCCTGGTTATTCTTGGTATTGTACCAGGTATATTAAAAATAAAAAAGAAGCAAAAAATAATCCTGAACCTCAGCAATTTCTATCCATAGAAAAGAATCCAGAACATGCAAAAGAATTGCTTACCTGGATCCAAGATGCAATAACAACTGGAAAGTCATGCAATCCTGTCTATAGTATTAATGGAAAATGCAGTACAGGAGTATTTAGTAAATTTTTAAACCCATATGGTATTACAGCCAAAAGGTTAAGAAAAATCAGAGGTAAACATGCTTCTAGAGTTCATGGTGGTCAAAATCCAACTTTGTAACATCTTGAATTCCTTAGCAGAATTGCAATAAGACATAAGATAGACCGTTTTGATTCTGGAAAGTATTATGCTGAGGGTGATACTTCCGATTCTGACCTTGATTCAGATCCAGAGCCTGAAC
>CAJVPI010000603.1:0-25372 GCA_910592345.1 Paraglomus brasilianum
ATATGGGCTTTTATTCTCTTCCTCTACATGTAAGTAGATAGATAAAAACAGCTTAAACTGGGCTTTAGCGAGCACCTTGTGAATAAAAGTTCCTCGCGATAGGTACTACTAGGATCACACGTGACGTCACTGGAAAAAAATTTTCTGAGGAAAACACACATACCCAAGCACACTTTGCCGAGTTGAGTATTATTTTTTAGGTCACATCTTGGGCATAAGCACAATATCCTACGTCTGTATGGGCGTGCCCATTTTATGGGCCCTGCAGCCGATGTTTGGGATGAGGGCGTTGCATGCCTGCTTAGACGTTTACGGCTTATGCTGTGATCCTCTTAGTAGATTCGTGTGGCATACTCATTTCCAGAACCTATTGCATCAATGCCATTCCGTGTTTTCTTATTCATGTATAATTATATTTCATAGTGACTAATGCAAACTTCTTTTTTATAGATGGACATTTCAAGTGAGCTTACTTCTTACTTTAACGACACAAACTATGAAAAATGGTCTTGCATGGATTGCCTGGAATATTTGAAGGAAGTCTGTGCTCATCTGACGTCGAACGATCGTGACGAAATTTTTCAAAACTACAAGGCTCAGCTGCCTTCGATGAGCTCACGTTCATCAATGTGAGAGAGAGCGAGGAACAAGGCTAACAGGCTTGCAGAGAAGGCAGCACAAACATTTCAATGGAAAGAAGTTTGTTTTTTTTTTTTTGAAAAATTGGATACAGATGTATGCTAACTGATTATTTTATCTGTGTATATATGTGTGTATATACAGGGGGGGGACAAAAGTATTGCACACTTTTATATTTATGATATTGAAAAAGTTTTTTTATTAAACCAAAAAGAAATTTTATTTACTTAAAGTAAACGTCAATAGTTAGTATTTCCTCCATTTACAGCAATCACGGCTTGAATACGGTTGGGCATAGATGTATCAAATTACGATATACTTTTTGCGGAAGCGCATTACACCTTCTTTTGCTGCCTTCTCAAGTTTGTGAACATTTGAAGGCTGAGGATTGCGTTTTTCAGTGCCACCGCAACTGAGAGAAAGTAGATTCATCCGACCATATGACTTTCTTCCAGTTTGCAACAGTCCAATTCCTTCCTTTCCATTGCCCACTCGAGTCAAATTTCCGATTTTTTTCTAAGATGAGAGGCTTTTTAAAAGGAATATACGAACGTACATTTTCTTCATGAAGTGCACGGTGAACTGTTCTTGTGAAAATTCGTCGGTTTTTAGCTTTAGAAATTACTTTAGTAATTTCTCAGATTTTTGTCGTCGTGTTTTTTGTTCGCAGTATTGCTTTCAGCTGAGCCATTATAAATATATCTTGTTCGGATCTAGAGAGAGTTTGAACGCCTCACGTAATTCGGCAAATTTTTCTCTTGTAATCATTTTTGAGCAACCACAATTGCAACCTGTTTCTAAGAAACGCATTGTCTTTTTCCATTCTATGGAGTCATTATGCTCATGATTCTTCATATACGTGTAGTCCTATATATTAATTTACGCTTCACCGGTTTTGTTTATTTTTGGCCGTCATTATTATATGCTTGGGATCCGCGTACACCCTCGTGAAAAAATTTCATATAATAAAACGGCAATGATTATTGGATTTATTTTTACAACGGCAAGTGATAGAAAAGAAAAAGGTAAGTTAGTGCTCGTTGATGCACCATAACTGGGACGCGTACGTCAAATAAGAATAATGCTCCAGTGGGTAGACTGCATAAAGAAAGCAGTGGGCGACGCGAATTGGGTCCCTTAACTCATACATTTTCAGTCAATTTTAATGACAAGTACAATTATTCATTAATAATAATACTCGATCGAAAAGGGAAGGTGTACAGTCAACTGCTTTTAATTCGGACACCAACTTTCCGAGGCCATCGTCCGAATTAACGTAGATGGACGAATTATCGATTAATTGTGTGACAAAAAATCGCCACAAATTTTATTATCGAAAAAGTTTTCTAAGATAATGTAATTTACTGATACTAATATGAAACTTGACTAATTAGTCGACGAACGACTGATAAATCATCTACACGAATATTAATGTTATCGTTATCCTGTTGTTCAAGAAACGATAAAGACCGTCTTAATGTATCTTCGCCTTCTTTTAACGACTTGAATTACATCGTGCTTTTTTGCGGCAGTTAGATGTGTATAGGGTTTGGGATTTTTTTACCAGTACAGTATTGTTTGGAACGATCCATAAAACTCTTTCGGAATTTGGACGGCTGGATTTTATTAAGCGTCCGAAGGAAATTTGAAATTAACGAGAAATTATTATATATATGGGAATGATCGGTGATGGATGGATTTTACAATACTTAATTTATACAGTTGATCACATACAGTAAAGGAAGGAATTTGATATGAAAAAAACGAGCCCGGTCCGGATTATCGAAAATCCGAATTAAAGAGGGACGAATTAAAGGCAGTTGACTGTATCCAGAGTGATTCAGATTTCGTCTATTTGTATGTATTCAATTTTGTTCTTTAATTTCTATATCGATATCACATTCATCGCTGGATGAGTCTGATAATGCTTCAGGTTTATTGGTCAACTCAATGTTCATAAAGCTCTTGCACAACAGCTTCTTGTCAACTATAAAACTATTCCTCAATATATTTCTGATCATAGGTTCTATGAGCATTTATATACTCACACCACCTTGATTCTCTCTCACATTTCTTCCTCCATGCAGCTTTCCCCCTCTGCCCAGCCATATCCCAAGTATTCACACACATGCATCAGAAATTCCAAGTGTCTTAAGAAAAGTAGAATAATAGTAGCCAAGATTGCCTATAATAATCTGGGAACAGGAACTCATTCTTTGGTAAATACATCAATCCTCTTGGCTTGGAATCTATTATTATAATTAAGTAAATCTTCTGGTCAGAATATACTACACATTCTTTTGTCGTCAAGAATTTGCAGTTTCACTCACTTCACGTGTTTTCCAATAATAATTGGTAAAATGTGATGTGCTTTTGCAACATTATATGCAAATGTACGGATAAGTCTTTGGAGAGCAAGTGGGTAATATTCAAGAACACTTTTAAAAGTCAACGGCTCATTTTTAATATTCACCATATTATCTCTCATGAGATGTAAGTTGCAGGTTCTTTTTACGCGCGGAAAATTTCATCTCCAATTTTTTTCACTCTTTGCAGGCCGAATAGATATTTCCCCAACAAGATTGTTAACTCCCCGGAAGACTTTAAATTCCCCCCCCCACAAGTATCAATCTACATAATATAATTATATCACTTTCACTAAACTTCTCTGGAATCAGGTTTTCCATAGTCTGCTAACGATCATTAGCCAACTATGAGAAATCAAAAATCGACAATGAACGATGTAATTACGTCCTAGATAGTCCGTATGTTTACGTACACGAAAGAGAACAGGCTACTGATCTACCTGTTCGAAGTTCATAAACAGCTTTTAGTTTTTCATTCTCAATATCATACAACCAACATTGTTAGTATGTAAAAAAAAAAGGATTGTTCTTGCTTTGGATAATATAATAAGTCTGAAATAAATAATATAATCGTTTAAATACGCGTCCTTATACACAATATTTCCAACGTTAACAACTTCTCAATCTTAAACGTCTACGAATATTTTAATCAAATCCGACAACGTAACGACATCGATAACTCTCTCATTTTCAACGATCCACACACGATGAATATGCTGCTCAACAATAGTTTGGAGGACGTTACGAAGCGGGGTATCGGGGTTAGCAGTGAATGGCGTCAATGCACTGCCCGGGTTTGGCAGAGCCTGCATGCATTACATGGAAATTTCGATAGTTTGGATAAAGACAATTGGATAATATAAATTAGAGATATATTCGTAGTAATACGAGAGAGAGGAAGGGAGAAAATAAATGAAACTCATAATAGAAATTACCTGAAGAAATTCACAAACCGGTAGAATAAGGCAGTCTATTGATCTGTATGTTAAGCCATGCAGATCAGCAGCGGAAAGATTTGCGATAAGCTTGTTGTCACTATCAATCAACAAAAAAAGTCGTCAGTTCAGGATCATACCGACAATGCACATTTTCAAGTCGACTACACTCTCGTTTGATCTATTTCTTTTTTGTGCTCCTCTCAACACCCACCATACCCAGACATTCCCTATTACCTATCAGTGATTGCAATGCCCATCAATCCCTTTTCTGCCATTCGCCTGTAAACATTTAACGCTGTCTCTTCCGGTTTTCCAACAACGACCTCTCGTCCCTCTCTGATCAATCCGAAATCTCTGACTGTCTTGTCAAAATCGATACCAGGAAGAGATTCTGGATGTGCACAGACGTAGCGTATGATGTCGGTTTGGGTCAAGATGTATGGTGGAATTTCGTTCGTGTAATCGATTACTAGTGAACGATGGATTCCTTGAGTAAAAGCTTTTACGGTCTGAAAGTTAGGAACAGAGTGGGGCAAAGATTCAAATCAGGAAAGGAGCAAGATGAGAATTCAGTGCAGAAGCTAGGCATATTTCTTTTGTATACTTGTATTTATGCTTCAAATAATCCATGTGTTTGTCATCCTCACATACTCGTCTCAGATACTCACCCCTCTCAGTTCGTCTCTAGCATCGCTTTTGAATATCCTATAACTCTCCGTCTCGGTATCCAAAGTCATTACAGACTCAATTCCATTATCCAAGCCCTTTACTCCTTCACTATCCAATTTACTTGGATGTTCCTCGTCCGCCACTGACTCTTTGATGGTATAAGAAAGAATGTCAATCAGGTTCACAATATTCACTATTGCGTCAGAATCATGCGACTGTATCGGGAGTGAGGTTATGTTGTGAGTCGCCATTATTTTCAAAGCTTGGCGGACTGTTATAGTTGGTTTTGCAACGACCAAAGACGGCGGCATTCTGCCACCTTTAAGCTCGAGGGGAGTAAGGTTTGAGAGAGATTTTGCGGCAGACATTTAGAAAAAAAAAGTGAACAGTTGAAAGCAATGTAACTGTAGTTTGTATTTAATAGAATGGACGAATCATGCCACCCATGGCCCGCGTTTTTTAGTTATTAAGATGTAGATCTCAGTTTTTCTTTTTGCGCGTAAATCCGATCAACTCTTGATACTAATAAGTATAAAGTCCATCGTTTGCAAGTCGGAAAACACCAACTGTCTTTATTCTATACAAGCTTTCTCTTTTGTCAAAGAGATCAACATTCTGATATTAATTACTCTATTGCCTTTCATTCTGTGGAAATTTAAGTTATACAGCAAACATATTAAACACATCTTTCTAAATATCACACGATGCTATCGAAATAAAAATAATTTTGCATGTCAAGTTTTGGGTGATTTAAAAAACCAGACCAACACGCATACAGGAGATTAAGACACTTTTTGTGGAGTTTGATTTACTTCTATTTATTATTATTATTATCCAACTTGTTACCGTTTTTGACTCGAGAATAGGCTCTTGTAAGCCATTGTTCGAGCCTAGCTAAGCATTACAGAGTTTTGCATGCGCAAAGGGAGGCATAGCAGACAAATTGATGGTAATTTGCCCTGATCGTAACGTTATATAGTGAATTGGCGCTCGTTTTATAAAAATTTCCAGGCGCCAATAAGACTCAGCAGTGCAGATGCACTATGTCTATTACGAGAGACCTGAAACAGTTGATTTGTCATTATCAAACGGTTTAATCTTTGACACAAAGTCAATAGAAACAAGGCGATGCTTGTTTGGTAGAATCGTAATCATCAGATTGTTTGTGTTACGGCATTAATGTTAAATTATCAGCCGATTATCGGCATTAATCATTAATCGCAATATTAATATACTGACTGATACGTAACGTCGTATGTGTTATTGTTGCAGACACATTTTCGTCAAATTGCAGATATAGTGCATAGAAACTTTATTTCATTTCCCGCCTGATACCCAAAGAAAGAAATGACCAGGTTATTTCTATTGTGACCAATAATTAACGATTACAAACACTTTCTTGAATGACTACGGGAAGAAATCACACGTCATTTGTAGTAGTAATATATTATCGGCACACGTGATTCACCTTTGGTATATGATTCGTGGGGCCAACTAGGTAGAATTGACATACTTTTAAAAATCGAATCTTGTGAATAAGTTTTCTTTATTTAACAGCAGCCAATGTCAATATTACATCAATATCAATATTACAGTTTACTATATAATATAATCATCTGTTTCGAATGTCATAAAAAATTAAAAAGAAAATAAGAGTATTCGTATATTTCAATAAGTATGTATTATTAGAATAGTATATATTTTTTGATTCGATGGCGTTGCATGACATCATCAGTATGCCATATTTGGTTGACAGGGATACCTAGTTTATTTAGAATGTCAATACCAGTCTTATAATATTTCGAAGGGTTTCCAATCAAACATGTACACCCATTCAAACGCTTACCTTCATCGACAAAAACAAAAACAACAGCCTTTCGGTGCATCGTCCTCTTCTCCAGTTCTCTTTTCATCCATGTCATCCTTGTTCTTATTCTTTCTTCTCGTAAACCATACAAAGCAACCCTTGCTCCGTTTCTTCTTAATGTTCTCCTCATTCGGCGGCGATGACGGTTGATTCTCCATTTCCACAGCCTCATCATCTACGCTTCCGTCCGGTCTTCTTCGTTTTCGATCGGTGGCCATGTTTGCGGGGACAGTGACTGTCTTTTTCCCTCCAGCTCGAAATGTTATTTCTGCGGTAAAACGTTCCGGAGGATCCTCATTTCTCGATGAGGAATACGTCATTGTGTATGCTGTTGGTGCTGGTTTGGCATCGTTTGGGAGGACTTTGGATGTTCGGCCTTTGGGATAGATGTCGACGGAAGCGATTGTGTTTGCCTCGGCACTGCAAAATAGGGTTACTTCCCATTGATGCCCACCATCTACGAGGCGTGAGTGTGTTGATTTGAGATACATTTAGTTGTAGAGATGAGCAACTCGAATGTGATAATGTTTGCTGATACGGACGGAAACTCGAGAGATAGAAGAAGCAGTATTCGAACCGGCTGTTAGGTTGTAAAATAGGTATGTATCTGCCTAACTTGAATAGGACTGCTTTTTAATTAATAATATTATACAAATATGTATGTCTGATAATGGGTTGGTAAGCAATTGTTGGTTTGTACTAACAGCAATCTTTTTTATACTCTGCCGGACAATTAAGTTGTATAAGCGAATGGAAAGATGCAGTTTGTAAAAGTTAACTTGCTATTTCACACAAGCATGAGCAAGCTGACCGGTCAGCCTATTTATATTAAAACGAACTCGACAGATAATTATATATTTTTTGTATTATTTTGGAGGATAATAAAAGTACAAGGAAACCCGAAACTGGTTTGGGTAAGAGTTCAGAAGGAGTAGTATTATTATATGGACAATCCTTCGTTTTGTCATACCAAATTGGTAACACTTTGTGTGACAATCTCCGGATACTCGAGACATTCCGAAGGTTTTAAAGTGGTGAATCTTGTTGTTTCTTGATCATTGTGACATTTTACTACTTGCCTATTCCGGTCAGTAAATCATAAATCATAAATCATCCCAAGACTTCCATTATTCTTGCCATATTGCTTTTATTCACATTGTTCGATAAATATTTTCAAGACATGCATAAAAGTTAATTACATGTAATTAGCAATAATATATCATCGTCATCATCATCACAGAGTATTCTCAGGGTTGGTCTAAATTTTCTCCACGTCCACACGAAACGCTTTTCTCCAAACCCTACCTCCCCCTTTCATCAAATTAAATCAGCAATCAACATTACTCGCTTATTGCCATTCAAAAAGTTTATTACGTTTCTGCATCGACTTATCCCGTTACATCGTCCTTACTTAGTTGAGAAAAGTCCACCCATTGTTTGCTTTTCGTCAGTTGCTTTTTATTCGTAATTCAGAGCCAACCCCCGGTCTACTGATTTACTTGTTGTTTAGACATTATTTTGCTTTGCCACTTTGTGGTGATACAACCTGGGGCTAGTTACGAAGAATTGTTTTCGTTATATTTTTGCTAACTACTCAGTATAATCATCTAACTCTCAGTCACGACCAAACTCTATAGACAATAGCAACAACAGCCAGAGCTATAACGCTAGCAATAGTAACAATATTAACGGAACCGGACACTGACAACTACACTTTCCCTAGATTAGTGTTCAACTTTCGAATCACCAATCATAGAACAAACTCTACTTGATTCGTATGGATTATTCCAAGAATCTATCGTCTCGGTCTGCAGCTGGTCCTTCGTTAACACCTTATGCAAATAATCGCCCGTCGTCCAATCTTGTTAGAACAGCTAACGGAGGTGTGGGCGGATCTGTTATTAATTCTGGTATCGGGGGTCATATGAGCAATGGAGTTGGAGTTGGACTGAATGCATATCCTAATGTACCAGCTGTGTCTATGGTATGAATATTCGTTTGTTGTCAAAGGGGAGTGGGATAGTTGGACAGTCGGAAGAAAATTAGAATTAGTAAACAGGAAGGGAGAGATTGCAAGAGTATTAAAAAGTGCGTTTATAGCACAACTGTATGTGCTAATTCTTATCTTGTTGATTCACTTACATTGTTCGTTCAGACGATAGGCAAGTGTATGTGTTGTAACAGGTGAGCAATAGAGTTGGTTTTGGGTATGATAATAAGTACTCTTGATACCTGCTGGCGCGTTTAGCTGGATTCACAGAGCTCCTTAATCAACTGCAATTGACCAGACTTGACTAAAATTACCCATTATACAGTACTTTACGGTTCCCAGTATCAGTATCATGCTTCAGATGCACTGTATGTCAAACAATTAATGACTTAAAACCGACTTCTCAAAAAGGTAACAGTCTATATACAACATCAATGATGCTTTCCCGCACACACATCTAAACATTTTCACATCCATTCTTGTTACCAAGAACTAATAATGCCATTGACACTCGAGCATATTCACTCGTTGATTGTTACTTGTCGAAATCAACAATCAGGCAGAGGAATGCCGGATTATGAATTGTTAGAAGAGGCTATATCAAAATGTTTCTCTAATTGGCATTCTTTGAACGCAAGTTTTAGTAATGTAAGTTGATTAACATCAATAGGATTTTTCTGTCTTGTATTTCCGCTTTTGTTAATCGCATCTTTGTAGTTAACTGAGTTTTTATTACCATAGGGACGTTCCGTTAATCTGGATGATTGTGGTGTTGCGTTGGACCAAGTGAGAGAGGCATATAGGATTCTACTGGAATTGGTAGGTTTTAATTTAACAAGTATCATGCCTGTTTTTATTCTCTCGCCGGTATCACAAACTTAATATATGCATGCTGTTTTTTTTCCTAATGCCGGACAGCCCGTTAATGTCATAAGAGTAATGATGAAATCAATCGAGAATGTATTAAAGCGACCTGGGAGGTAAGTGTTGGCTTAATTTTCATATGTACAATTATTGCTGTATTCGATATTGCGCATTCACATGGCCATTAAGCTTGTCTTTATTCCATATCTGAGTGTAGGATATTGAAGAACACCGATGAAATTAAATTCTTAATGATAATCTTGGAGGTAATGGTCCATTTATGATACCAGCTATTATAAATTACCAGACTTTATTCTATTTATTCACCATTACGTATTATCTATCGTCCCCATAGAATCCTCTTTTATCACAACATAACTTTCCGCGAGAGTCCCAATACCACCATAACATTGTTAAACGTATTTTTGGATTACTCTCCAACCTGACCAATGAGTTACATCACTATTTAGTGAACTGGTTTTCACGGTACATCTCGAATCCACTTGCAAACAAAAAGTAAAATTATTTCTCTTGTATTCTAACACATTATATAATAATGCTTGCCAGACTCTCAGTAACGACTTTCCGAAAACGCGTCGAATTGGTCAATGCATTCGTTTCTTCTCGACTGAACAAACAGCAACGCAACACATGCCCAGGACCTGTTACATATGAATCGGACTGGCAGATCGGATCTGCTGCGCGGGTTATGGCGCTGCTGTGTGAGTAGAAGATCTCTTACTTCACTCCTGACTACCATTGCTAATTATTGTGTGAACTATAATGTTCCTCCTACTTTATGTGCAGTTGCGGCAAACAAACAGCATTCAAAAATCTCATTATCAGAATTCTATAATGCAATGGTCGACTGTATTGACTTTATAGTGGATTATGACAATTGGGAACAACGAACTGGGTAATAATCGTCTACTATTCCACATGTAACATTTGATAAACATCCAATTGTGCGGTTCACTAATACATTGTGTACGGTTTGGTGACAGAAAATTCGCCTTCTGTCAATATCCCTTTTTAATAAGTATGGGTGGAAAGATGCAAATAATGGAGTTCGATGCTAAGCGACAGATGGACATTAAAGCAAAGGTAAAAGACAAAATGTCTACACTATTTTCAAATGACTCGCTTATGTTGTTACTATTGTCTTTAACTTTTCTCTTCGCGAAAACCTAGGAAGCATTTTTCACAATCCTGTTTGAGAAACGGCTTACAACGCCTCAGCTCATATTACGAGTCCGCCGTGATTATTTAATTGAAGACTCTTTGAACCAGTTAGCATCTCACGAAATGGACATAAAAAAGTCATTAAGGATAGAATTCATTGATGAAGATGGAGTAGACGCAGGGGGGTTGAGGAAGGAATGGTTTTTATTATTGGTTAGGGAATTATTTGATCCGCAATATGGTAAATATACAAGATTGGGGGAAATGTGTAGCAAGCGAAGCTAAAAAATTTTGCTTATCCTATTATTTAGTCAGTTCTTCACTTTTCCATTTACTACTTTTTTCCGTATTCTTTTTTCCGAAGGTATGTTTACTTGGGATGAAGACAGTAACCTATGTTGGTTTAATCCAGCATCCTTTGAAGCTTCGGATCAATACTATCTAGTGGGAGTTGTGATTGGTCTAGCAATCTACAATTCCACCATCCTCGACGTCCATCTCCCTCTCGCCTGCTACAAAAAACTCCTTAATATTTCTGTTACACTAGAAGATTTGAAAGTATTTCGACCTGCATTCGCAAATGGATTGGAAAAACTATTGACACTGCAAGATGTGGAATCAACATTCTTGGACTTTGTGGGAGAATATGAGAGTTATGGCGAAATGGTAAGAGTACCGCTGATACCCGGCGGTGAGAATACACCGATAACTAACAAGAATCGAGAAGGTAAGAGACCAAAAAAGCAGTACTTTTGGCTGGGACTTTGAGTTTTCTGCATCATCAGTATTATACTATTCTCCGTAAACGATCTGTAGACGAGATATTGATATTAATACGTACTCGCACTAATGCTTTGAATTGCAGATTACGTCAATCGCTATGTCAACTTTGTATTAAACGACTCAATCGCCAAACAATTTGATCCATTCAAACGTGGATTCAATCATGTGTGTGGTGGGAATGCGCTTTCTGTAAGTATATTAGTGGATAAGCATATGTTATTTATGTTTCTTCCTAACCGCACGCTCAACTTTTTACCATACTCCATCTTCTTCCACAAACCATATATTGTGCTACAACAGCTTTTCCAACCAGAAGAAATAGAACTTCTCGTCCGAGGCAGCGCCGAACCACTCCAAATCGAACAGCTTCGCACTGTGACAGTATACGAGGGTTTCCACGAGGATGAGGAAACAATCAGAAACTTTTGGATATTATTTAAAGAAATTAATCCACTAATGCAAAGGAAACTTTTAACGTTCGTCACAGGGACAGATAGGATTCCGGCGACAGGAGTAGAGAATCTGGCTTTTAAGATTACATGTATTGGAGAAGATAGTGAGAGGTTTGTATATATCAAGAGGCTACGATGTACAGAATGATTTGTAGGGAAGAGAGAAACGATAATGTAGTAAGGGATTGAAACAAAAACCAAGTCGGACATAATCGATTATACAATGTTCGATAATTGAACGTATGTTTTATTTTCTATTGAAAACTAACACTGTATCTTCCACCAGATTCCCGATTGCCCACACATGCTTCAACCAAATATGTCTATATCGATACCGAACAAAGAGGAAACTTGAAGCCAAACTTATAAGAGCCATAACAGATAGCGAAGGATTTGGATTAAAGTGAAAAAAAAAGGTGGTATTAATCCTTTCCTAATCCAATGAGGACTTGAGAGATTTCTTTTACTTTCTCTTGTACATTAAGTAATCTCTCTATCAGAGACAGTTGGGCGTAGATTAGATTGTGTGCATACGGGAGTGGTTTGAGTTGGAGTAGACTAAATTCATGAACAGTGTTTATTGGGGCTGTGCGAGTTTGTGTCTTTATCATTCGCGATTAGATTACTATTTAGCGTTTTTCAACCCCCCTAAACTTTATATATAATGCCTTTATATCGTTTTCATGTTACCTTTAATCATCATCATATATAATTAGCATGTTTTCGTTTGCTTTCATTTCTCGTTACCTTTGGGGGTGTTTGTCTACTACATTTTTGTTCTATTTTTCATATTAATATCTGTTCAGCACTTATACCTATAGATATCTGTTTAGTACTATTTTGTATCAAATGAAATGTCACAAAGTAACGTCAAGTCGAGAAATTGTAAAAGTTGTGTCGGGGATGAAGTGGATGAAATAAATGGCAATTCAGTCTATAGCGAAAGGACAAGAATTCCTAATGCATTCGCAGCACTGGATCGTGTTTACTTTCTCAATCTCCTCGCATAACATCTTTCCCGCCAACTTTTTATTTTTTGCTTGTTATACAGATTTTACTATTTATTTATAGGTTCTTAAAACTTGGCATTTATTTATTTTTTTTTCTTTTGTCAAGTACAATGTAAAGTACATTTTCACGATAATAACTTGAAAAAATATTACAGTGAGAAAGACAATTCAATATGTTCAAAAAGGGTGGAGACGAAGTGAATAAAATGTTACAATGCGCAATTGTGAAGACATACTGAGTGTATTTCTATAATGTAGATATGAGTGAATAAGTAACATATGCTGATGAGAAATAATGCTATGCAAATATGATCTATATAATCTATGAAACATAAGACAAAAGGAAGATGAAGCTTTCTTTTCTATACAATCGGCGAAATAACAATTGGAGGTTGATATACTGTATATAAATGATATCCACTTTCAGCATCTGATGTCCGCAAAAAGAATAGACTTTTTTTTTTTAGTCAACACTAACCACAAAACTTTCCTTATCCTTAACAATCACGTTGTCTGGCATCTTGACAACAACACCGACACCACCACCACCCTCCTGGACTCCATCATCTTCCTTCTTGTTTCCTCTTCCCATAAAATCTTCATCCTCGAATATATCATCACTATCGAATGAACCTCGCAGTGGCTTAGGATATATGTGGCCGAATGGAACGGTATGGTTGTTACGTTTGAGATAAGAGCGAAGATGAAGAGACGAAAAGCCATTCTTTGCGGATGCGAGCGAATGCGTATATGGTAGATTTATTAGCGGGGCAGCTCCCGGTTGAGGAGTAAAGTCTGTTGGAGGAAATATTACCCACGTTACACAGACATAAACCAAAGCACGAGAGAAATTTCTAAACACTTGAACGGCAATGCCTCCTTGGAGATTATTGTAAACGTTCATGCCAGTCATCAAATCCACGTCCCAGATCAATCCTCCAACGACCTCGCCTCCCAATGCTGCAATCATGTAAAAATTTCTTCTCCTGAATTTCCTTAGTTCTCTGATCGCTCTCCTTCCCACACATAACCCTTCATCTAATACGACCCCGATACGTCTATTGAGTTTAATGTATAGAATAGAAGCGAGGAGTAATTGTGCCGTAAAGTAGAACGATGTGGGTAGTTGGCCGTCGTACCACGATGATGCTTTCGTCAAGAGGATTACTAGCAGAGATGGATACACGAGGACGAGTGATAGAACCGAGAATATAGCATAGACGGTGGTTTCCCTTTTCGTCACAACAGCCTCTTTCACCAAGTTTTTGGTGACGGTGTAGTATCTCTCCAGGCTGATAAACACAGCCGATGCCTTGAGTCCATAAGCCAGTGTCCATAGTATCAATGCAGTCGAAAAAAAGCTCATGTCTGGCACCGTTATCGTTGCTAGTACATCCGCAGTAATGTTAAACAATAGGGACCAAACTATACACATGAATCCGATTGTTCTTCCTGATATTGTCCAACGTCTGAGAATTGGTAGTTGGGGAGGTATGCGTCCATCGGTAAGGGAGTGAGATATCGTCCATGCAAGAAGTATGGTGTTTAGCGTTATACTACTTATGTATGTCGTTTGCAGGAGGAAAGCTTGGGGTTGAGTATCGGGAGACATTTGCTGAAAAGGGAGCGTATGAAAAAATATTTATAGAGTGGGGGGGGGGAGGGGAGAGGAGAGAGGAGAGAGGCGGGGAAGCGGTGAATGAGTCTGTATATTATACAAGTCGTGCGTGTATGATATGTATATGTACAGTTCTATACGAATGGCGAGCTGTTACTGCATAAGATAGTGTATTTTTTTTTCGTAATTGCAATTTCAGCTTTATATTTTTGACGTCTATATGTTTTTCTTATTTCTCTCTTGCCCAGAGAAAATACCCCCCAACAAACAAATATTCAGTTGGGTTTTTGATTGCAAAAAACCCTCCGTTTCCAATAGATTTTCTATCTTCAACCAAAATCCGGTATTATATATTTTTTACGTTGATTTCTAAAAAAGGGAATAAGAGGTAAATCTTTTGAAAAAAGAAGAGGCTATTATTATAAGCGGTATTTTATGATTTGAAAGGGGAAGCAAGATAATGAAGGGGTTATATGAGAGGTGGGGGGGAGACATTGAATGAATGGTTTATCGAGAGAAAAGGCTTGCGTTGTTGACGCTTGTGACGACAGAGACAAGGAAATATCTGCGAGTGATAACGATTGTAACAGAGAAAGTAATGGGGTATTGTGTTTGTTATGCACGCGTGCAATCTACTATAGATGTCGTGTTTTGTAAGAATGTGGTCTGCCTTAATAAGCATCAATAACACTTTTACTATCCTCCATGAGTGTTTGTTTGGTTACACGGTAATAACCCTTGCACTTTTTGGAGGATAGTTTAAACAGCATACCCGTTTTGAAGTATCTTATTAATAATATGTACATGTATGTATGCCGATATGCGGTGACCATCTATGTGTAATATTAATACAGATCGTATCGCACTAAACCCATATTATAAAAGTGCACCTTCTATTTCTATCCAACAGCGTAACTATGTCTTTCTATTCATCAAACAACGAACTTTTAACCAATAAGATCCAACGTTGCATAATGGTAATACTAATTAACCCCCGTTCCCAAGCGGTGGTAAATGAATGATGATCTGATCAATTAAGGTTGGGTCTGGCACTTTGTTGTACCATAATGGAATGGTCGACGAGACAAAGAAAATGAAAGCACGAGAGATGCATGTGGTTAATACATACTATATTCGGTGCACCAAAATATGAACTCACTGTCAGACAAATAAGACCATTCTCCCGTTAACGGGATGGTGCAGATGTAATTGGGGTTTGGTAAGCGAGAAAAGAAAAAAGACGTTATCTTCTTTGTCTTTCTTTACTTTGCTGGGCCCTTCTACTCTGCATGCGGCATACACGTCTCCAACATGTCTGGAATTAGTCATAAAGAAGATATTTTGCTTGAATTGATTCAGGTTTTGTCCATCCATCGTTAGTCTTAGTCTATCGGAACCACGGAAGGGTTTTCCGGGAATACATTCATTCACTATAAATGTTGTTATTAATGGTTGTGTTTACTTTATTCGGTCTCTAAAGTGTGTATCTACTATCAGTTCAGAATTACGACTATCATTAACAAAAAGATTGGTTTGGGATGCTTCATGTATGACAGCCCATCCTTATCTTTTCTTTTTAGTGCCCTGAGCTCAGGTTCCGGTATCTATGGCGTTAGTGTCATTGGGCAAGTTGTCTTGGGTAAGGATACCCGTAATTTCCATATTAGCATATAATTTGGTACACGGCTTTATTTTTTCTGGCAACGGTTAGGTCGTAATACGCTTGGCATGCTTAATAGCTTGGCATGCTCTTCAGTACAATAACGTCGACGACATTTTCTTTTCAATTAATCCCCTCATTGCGCAGATGATGCTTCGATAGAAACTTCTAAATATCTGCACGAGCACGAACATTATCAATGTCTTTTGACACGTAAATCCTCCAAGACTGGTGGCTCATTCAAATTGCCTTTCGGTCTCGTTGTAATAATAATAACAATTTATTTTTGTCACAATACGACGTCGTAAATCATTGTAGAAAACCCACCGGCAACCATTAGTTTTGTAGTCCATAGTAATTAATATTTACTTATTCGTATACGATGTATGCGCAAAGAAGTTCTTTGAATTTAAGACGTCTTTGCCTTTCCTCATTCATAGGGAAGAGGTACCGATATTAGAGATGGTGGCTTCGATTTTTACTATCAGTCTTTGAAGTAAGCTTTCGGGTTGCTCATAATGAGAGCCAGCTCTACCGTAAATGCGCCGAGTTTATTAGTCCAGCAATACTGGCCTTTTACACAAACAGGAAATTATCCGAAGCGTTGCACAGTTCGGATAATAATTTTTTGTTTTGGCGGTCACACCATTCAAGTAGTACGCTATTCGAGTAGTACACTGGGCATGGCTATGAAATCTAAAAAGCAAGCAATCACTCATCACATACTAACTATATTATTTCCGTCTTGATCCAATTCGCCAATAATAACCTGTTTCAGCTGACGAGTCAGTACAAAAGTACTGATGCGGCTCTAGAGCCTCCTAATTAATGTTCTGATTACGCCTTATTCTCAACATCGAACTAGAACAATGTTTGCTGTATGTCATTACATATATTAATGGATTAGTTGTACTATCAAAGTATCATTGTATTGATACTGACGGGTGATTCTTTTCTTCTTTACAGACTGTCAACGGATCAATGTACGACTTGGATTGTATACTACCCAAGCAGAAAGAAGTTTTTTGTTATTGTTATACACAATATACGTAGTACAACGTTCTAATCTCTTTTATTTTGTTATTGCAACGTTTAATGTCTATTAATTATAGCAA
This sequence comes from Paraglomus brasilianum, assembly GCA_910592345.1. Taxonomy (NCBI): domain Eukaryota; kingdom Fungi; phylum Glomeromycota; class Glomeromycetes; order Paraglomerales; family Paraglomeraceae; genus Paraglomus; species Paraglomus brasilianum. The sequence continues at coordinate 17,154 of CAJVPI010000603.1, forward strand.
GCGTATTTATATATTATATCTTTACTGTTACTATTGCTGTTGTTATGACAATCTTGATACCACTCATATAAAAAATAAAAATACCATCAAAAATAAAGCGTTAATTATATGTTCCAAGACCAGAGACCCAGAAGTTACCTGGATCTCTTAAACATGTAATATTGTGATGCTCACTTTGCTCCGACTCGTTAATTATTATGGTTCTTAGTACGAATTGTCTCCCAATTTGGTACTGTATTAAGTATTAGTATAGTTCTCCACGGAAAAAGAATTCAGAGAGGGGATATTGACGTCGTTTATAGGAACGTGTTGTATCACACTTGACTGATGGGGGATTAATCTTCGTTTGTAAGCCTGCTACAATTGCGAGTTTTAATTATTTGCTTTTCTGGAAAGATCCTCCGGCGTTTGTGATTTAATTACTTGCTTTGCTGGAAAGATCCTCATTTCGTCAAAAAAATGCCTATTAACATTGCTGCGGAAGAATTGTATGCGTAAGCTAACAAATTCACTCGTGTGAACAGACAAATCAAACTAATAATAAATATCCTAATTAATAGTCCAATAAAAATTTGAAACTTAGTGAAACGTACATGTACAGTAGGTTAGAGCAAATGCACCATGAAATGTATGAAACCAGCCTTTGGTAGTTGTTTGTCTGTTCCCTTTGTCTGGTTTTTGTTGCAGCATGCCGCATACACCCCAATAGTTCCCAAACGAGTATTTAGTTATTCGGAAGCAATTCCCCGATGTCACACAACCAAAGCCTTACAACGGCCCGAGTTTACCATACCCAATTATACGCTTACGTACCAGCTACGCTATGCATTCAAATAAAAATATTTTACTACCTCCTATCTCGAGTCGATAAATAAATCCAGCGTAACAGGGAGTATCTGCAATGAAGACAGAAGCAAGGTCTAGAGAGAGTAAAATTAAATGTAAATTATCTGTAAGATCATTTGTAAGTAAAGTTAGCCAATAACTATTCGTGTCGCCGTATCAAAATTTATTATTATATTGTTCAACAATATTACGTAATATAAATACTACGACAATTGAACAATTGATAAACCGATCGAGCGTACAATATTGTAATTTATAATACTTGATCCACATCTCCCATCATACGGCGGTCAAATCTCTTCATTTTTAATATTAATGTTTAGTTAGCAATCTTTTATTCATTTATCTAAACCAGAATGTCACTAAACCTCACTCCCCTCTTTTCGAATTACGTTACTAGATTGTTGATCTCTTTGTTCTGATCAAATCATCCTTACATAGTAAAATTATTGGCTTAGATTAAATTGTCAAATAAATAAATGCTATAAGGGGGTATTGAAACATATCGTATATATATAATAGTATTTTACTGTCTTAATTTGTCGAAGAGCTCTAGTTAAACAACTGATTAGTTTTTTTTGTTACTATCATTAACTTGTTAATTCTGGTAATATGAAACTAAGATGAGAGAATGAAAGAAAGATTTGAGGTAAAAAAGACTTTACTAATATAAATCGCGTTTTCTTGCTGCGACCACCAAGCGTTTCTCTCTGAAAAGAAATACGACATGCTTATATGGAGCATACTACATATTATATGAGCCGCATAAAAGTAGTGTGTGAATCTCTAATATGTAATAATAGTGGCATTCTGTATGAAAGTTGGTTTAGTTAATAGGTTTACCAGAAATTTATGTTACTTCAAAACATTATTAATAAACCTTAGCATTATACTTCGAAATATCAGCGTTTTAGTCCGCAATATCGAACTGCGACTTTAGACCGGAATTTTAAAAATTACCGCGCGGATTAATACATGAACATAGATTTCGATTTCATATTCAGTGTTTCGTATAACATAAATACGAGCATTACATATGCCTAGAATATATGTTAAAACTGGCTCTAGTGGTTAACTGTAGTAAGATCTATGTTATGCAGCTAGCAAAAACCATTAAAGCAAACGCAACTGCCTTTAAGCTATGCATTACAACTTGAAGCAGTTTTATAAGTACTATCTGTCTTGAACAATAAGCTTCCAAACAAAAGCGTTTTTAGGAGCATTTCACACTCAATAGATCTTCTATGGTTTGTGGGGTTTGCTGAATACAAACAATAGGACAAACTAAAACTGCAACAACATCTAAAGGAAGTCAAACTACTGTTCATCATGACAACTGCTCAGAATATAATTGAGCAGAATGCTGAGCTGGTTACCTTCATCAATAGACTTACTATTCACACTGCACTTGCAGAATAAGAAGAGTCTGACAAGGTTACTTTAACAAAGTTTATCGTGATTTTTTTTTTCACCTTAGGTTTTAGGCAAACACTCTGTAGGAGCTCAACCAAAAAAAGGGGGGGCAATAGTAATAGTAATAGTGGAAAAAAACATTTCAGTGAAAAGATTTAAATAAAAAAGGTCTCAAAAGCTCCAAAACAAAAGTAAATGTAGGAATAAATAATATTTCCTCAGTCAGCTTTCCTGGTCTTGTTTTAAAATTAGGAGCTAATTTTCAAATCCCTTCTATCCCACTAAGCAAGAGCAAAAGAATGCTGGAATCAAACCTGGGGGCAAATCAAAGCCTCATACTCAGTTAAAGAAAAAGGAGGAAGTACTTTGAAAAATTTACTGAAATAATTAGATGTTTAAAAATGTACTAGTCTTTTGTTATCTAAAATTAATAAATGCTCTAAATTCCTTCTTAATAACAAAAGTTAATTGCTGATAAAGAATTTAGCCTTACCACTACTGTTGTTACCAAAAATTGGTATATAGAACAGCCATTAAAACATGCCATTTTTGAGACACATTTTCTGACAAAGTGGCATATTGTGATCTCAATAATAAAACATTATCTTGTTAGTATGTGTTTTCTTTTTAAGATGTCAGCTGGCAGTTATTTCTCCACCATTCATTGCTTTCAGCTGGGCCATGAAAAATATTTTTTGTTTGGATCTAGAAAGAGCATAATTCTCTCTTGGAATCATTTTCGAGCAACCACAATCACAACCTATTTCAAAGAAATGAATAATGTTTTATATTCAGTGAAACTATTACATTCACTATTTTTCATATATGGATAACCTTATATATAATTTCTTGCGTTTGGGGTTGGAATGGCCTGGCCCGCCATTACGCGTTTGTGTGAGTCGTCGGTCAGTCGTTTTTGCGTGCATTACGCCTTATGCTTCACTGATTTTGTTTATTCTATTGATTTCTTCCATCTGTTATTGTTATTATTTATGATAAGGTCTTTTTAAAAACGAAAAGAAATTGGTAACTATGCAATCAATATGATCACATAATTGTCACAACTTAATATTAAATAACAGTCATTTTGTCACTTTGTCAACATCATGCAAAAGACAGAGCTTGGTACATAACATCTGAAAGAAGTTAAATTTAAATTGCATAACTCAACAATGACACAAGATATTTAAACAATTCCAGATGTTTTAGACAGTTTATAATGTACCATAAAACTCCAACATATGTACCTGGGGTATTTCCTAATTTAAATTTATTTTACAAATTAGTACCCAGGTATAGATCTCTGAAACTGTATCTCATATCTCATGGGGAAGAGTCATATGTTGAAGTTTTATGGTATATTAGTACCTGGGTATAAATCAAAATCTGCCTGATGGAGGGTACATGTCATGGGGGGGAAACATATGTTGGAGTTTTAAAACTAGAATTGCATCCCATTCTTCAACCATAAACTTCAATTCATTAATATCCTTTGGCATTTGTTTTTCAACATTGTTTTTGATTATTTGCCATATAATTTCTATAGGATTAAGGTCTGGGCTATTGAATGGCCAATCAATAGCCTGAGTCCCATTCTTGACAATGAAATTCTTGGCAACATGTGAGGTGTGCTTTGGGTCATTATCTTGTTGCAGGTGCCAGCTCCTGCCATACATGCAGCTGGGTTTGCAATATATTTACATAGAAGGGCCAATCCTTTAGTTACTGATCTGCCTTCTCCAAGTGATAATGAATCTCAGGATCCCTCATTGGATCTCCTAATACCAAGAGAAAACAAAGAGGCAGTAGTAGAGGCAAAAGTAAAAGCAGACAGCAGAGGGTGATAGAAATGTCAATAAGTATGAGTGCCTTTAAAACCATAGACTTACTTGGAACTAGATGCAGTGGGAAAGTGTTCAGGGCTGATTGGCATGGAAATGAGGTGGCTATGAAGCTTTGTGATATATCAAAGGACCCCTATGAGGAATAACTGCTCAATAAGGTAGAAACATATCATGCTTTGAAAGACATACAGGGTAATTGCATTCCAGAGCTCTTAACTGCTGGATATGGATGGAGAGGAATGTTTTTTGTGATAGCAACAGAGATTGTTGGGTCTCCTGTGGAAGTAGAGAAGTTGAATAATCAAGAATGCTAAGAAATTTTAAATGCACTGTCACTGATCCACAACCATAGTTTTTTGCATGGAGACATTCAAGTGGAGAATATTCTTATTCAGCATAATTATGCCACAATGTCTCTAATTTCCTTGAAGCTTTTTCTAAATTGCCATCTTTTCTTTGCTTTGCCTTACCCTCCATTGTCTAGCTACTTCAAGAGCTTCTAAATGGCATTCAGAAATGTTTTCCTTTAATTCTAATGCTTCTTCTAACTCTTTTATTTCTTCTTCAAGTTCCTTAATTCTTTGGTCTTTGCTTTTTACTAAATCTTCTAATTTCTTCTCAAATTCTCTCCTTTGTCCAGTAAGTTGATAACCCCTTTTGCTTCAGTTTGAAATATATTCAGAGCAAGTGGAGCCTAATTCATTAGAACTTTCAAGAAATCCATCTAGCATTCTTCAATGGTAATGTTATCAAATCAAACTCTTTTACAATTCTTGGATCATTCCCTAGTTTCATTAGGGTCTACTGCCATTCTTAATTTGCCTTCATCCATTCATTTTTGTTTAATTTTTTGTATCATCATGTTCCCCTAGGAGCATACATACTAACTTCACCCTTTTCATCAATAGACTGATGTCAACGGGAGAGCGGAATGACACGTGACTCGTAAGGATTTAACTTTCTTCAAGCGCCTCCTACTAATAATTGAACCAGACTGACACTTTAGTGACCTTTCGTTTAGGCTTTTACGCTGACGGCACTTCCGTTTGCTGGATCGCGACGGCACTTCCGTTTGTTGGATCGCGACATTAAATCCTAGATAATTAATTGCTTTCGAGATAATTAGTAAACGATGGATTATTCGACAGTCTTCCGCTTAAAAATACACCTAATTATTAACGCGTTATACTCAACAATTAATTATATTAATTCGCTACTCAGATAATCGAAGGACAAGAATCGATTATCCTTTTCCGATATAGGGATTAGTGATTGTCTATATCGAATAATTCAGGGAATTACGTAAATTGGCTTATGATCAGAGTAAATGCGATCCTCGTTTATTGATAAGATAATAAAGGAATCGGAATATAATAATAATTTGAACTAGCTGACTCCTACGCTGCTTTTATATCTTTTGAGCAATGTATTTCTAAGCTACGAATATTGGTTTGCTTTATTTGACACTAAGTAATCGCCTTCGTACTTCCAGACCGTTGCAATTTCAACATGATTTCCAATAGCGACAATAAAAGTAACTTACTCTTTTAGAGTTCCTTAATCGGATGAGAGTGAATAGTGATAGTGGTATCTTTGGTAGATATAGGACTAAAAATAATATCCCATGCATCAGTTAGCCAAACAAACAAAATAAATAAATAAAAAATATTAATTCCTTTCAAAACTTACGACATATTTTTTTTAGCAGAGCAAGACGATATATAGGAGAGAGTTGTCGGATTGTTTGAGAGATAAATTTCTTTTATTTGCAAAGCAACGAACGATAATATAAAATGTTTTGCTCGCACTGGGTCTTTTTATAAGTGAGAAAAGAAAACCGTTAACGTATATTTTTTATTCTAGACCTCTTCTACTATAACTTTTCGGACGACCACGAAAATGAAAGAATGAAGCCGAACGCAAAAGATTTGCCCGCTAATAAGTTTGGTGCGATCTTTTATCTATTAATATTAATGATAACAAAAAGAAAAGGAAAAGAACAGAATAAGAAAGGAAAAGAAGTGAAAGACAGAAAAAAGAAGTTGAATGTAGTTGAGGTTGAGTGCGTCTATCCCTCTCTGCAAAATTAAAATAAGTTGACTTTAGTGAATGAGGACAAATAATATAAGTAATAATCCCAATATGCTGTAGACTGTGCTCCACCTCTCCTTTCGAGTGCATCCTGATATCAGACCATTAAGCTCTTCAGCAAGAAAAAAAACACCATGACCTCTGCGGGTTCAGCACGCCAGCTTTGTAAGGCACGCTGGGTGACCATTCTATAACCCAGGTTAGGTACCGACGATGCAATGTGTCGTCGGTAAATTAATGCCCTTCCGTCAAGAATGCGTGGTTGAATGAGAGCTTCAATGCTCATAGATAATGTGAATGGCGGATTTGCGAGCCGGACGCGCTCGTCTTCGGTAAGGCTGATATAATTTACGTATGTCTCCATTATAATATTGATTTTGAGCAAAGTGAGAAAAGATTTATATGTTTAAAGTGTATTTTTGTTGTTCGTTGTTTGATCGTTGTTTGATTCGATAGCGTTGCAAATCTTTTTTTTTTTGCTGTTACACGCTTATTGCTCTTTTAGATTATATAATGCATGAATTCACATAATAATAAGCAAGAAATGAAAGTTTTTTGCTGGACCCGATTTTACAAGTTGTTAACTCCGGGAGTAGGTTACATCCTCGGTGCAATTACAGAGCGCCGACGACCAGCATACCTTGGGAGTAAATAATAACCGAGGAGTTAGAGTTCTGGAATTACTTTGAAAAGAATAGGGCGCTGCGAAACAACAGGATATAATAGTATGTTGTATTATCATTTGAGACCTCATACCAATTTATATTAACTCATCCATTTTCTTGATTCCGTAGAACATTTGCGAAAAGATTTACAAAGACGTCTTGAATAAGGACAAACGCCGAGTATGCTTTATGCAAATAAAGCTAGGATCATTCGATACTGTGTAAGTAAATTGTCGCAGAGTGATATTTATCCAACTTGATTTTAACCTGAGAAATTTCTAGGAGGCTGCAATCAAACGAAAGGGTTGCTCAAAAAAGTCTACAGAGCAGTCATAAATGCATTTCACCAACTGAATGAATCAGACGTCGACTATGATCACCCACTAGCTAGTGGAATATTTGATCTCACGATGAGGGGTGATGAACATGCCACGCTACTTCCAGTGGAGATACGGAAATTGTTGGTGGAGGCGAAGAACCATATCCGTGACGTGAAGCTCCCTGAAGTAATTCAGGGTATGATTGATGAATTTATGGCGTCGTGCAAAGGGTTGCGAGGTAATGTCAATGTAAGAAGTATGCCTCGAATCAACAATCCGACGTACGTAGATAGTGGTAATGAAGAGGTTGTCCAAGTGGTTGGTGACCTGCTTATGGGATTGTAAGTATTAGTGCATTATTATAATCGACTTGTAACATTATTATGTATTAATACTAATATTAAGACTTAAACATTCAAAGGCGGAATATATGGACATGTAGGCCTCCAATCCTGCTCACCAATTACAGTGAAATGCGTATGTGGTGAATGTTATTTCCCAGGTCTTGAACCTACTGTGCATGGTACGCATTGTTGTTGTTGTTGTTGTTGTTGTTGTTGTTGTTGTTGTTGTTGATGGTGTTGTTGTTGTTGTTGTTGTTGTTGTTGTCGTTGATGTTGTTGTTGTTGTGATGTTGAAAGTGAGGAGGAAACGGATGAAAGAGAGGGTATAGAGGTTGTCTTACGCAATGCAGTTATGGCAAATAAACGAAATGAAGAGTTGAAAGAGGAAATGGAACAGGTGTTAAAAAGGGGGGAAGAGATGGATAGAGAAGATGAGCGTGAATGTGATGAAGATGTAGATGAGGAGTTGGAAATTATTGTAGTAGAGAGTGGGGATTAAGAGGAGGGCAAGCGAACATAAGGACAATGGTGTGGAATTGCTATTTGGAGAATGTTCAAGATTAGATGCTGAGCGGCCGAAGCATATTAAGGATTGGAAAAAATTGCTTCGCTTGTGTAAAGATACAGTAACGTGCAAAAGTATCCTACCGGTTGTATCATCTAAACGTACATAATAATAACTCCTTAAATTTTCCA
>CAJVPI010000604.1:0-25344 GCA_910592345.1 Paraglomus brasilianum
GTTTGAGTTAGTAGGATCGACATAAGAATGACATAATGGTGAATGTTTAGTATATACCGATACTAGGAAATGTTCTCGAAATCTCGTTGTGAGTAAATACGTGAATATAAGGCGTTAATTGGTGCCATAACTTGCGGAATGTATCATATTTTAATAATTTCAACGCGTTGTTTGTTTTCGAGACCTGCAATGAAATTGCGATAGACCGATTTGTAACTAGTTTCAGCTGGTAAAAGTGTAATGCGATTGAGTAATGCGGTTGACATTTCTACCAGGACTTGGTAGTCCATGAATTTCAGCATAATTTTCGAGAAAATTCTTTACGGCGGTAGCGACGGTTATATTAATGGTTATTTTGGGTTTCCCATCGCGGCACTCGTTTGATATTACCATGAACACGTGGTATTATACCATTCGTTGCAGCCAATTCCTAACATATTGAGATACGTTTTCTGACAAAGAGGCGTATTGCGATCTCAATAATAAAAAGTTCTTTTATTAGTACGCGTTCTCTTTTTAAGACGTCGGCTGGCAGTTATTTCTCCGCCATTCGTTGCTTTCAGCTGGGCCATTAAAAATATCTTGTTCGGATCTTGAAACGCTTCAAGTAATTCGGCAAACTTCTCTCTCGGAATCTTTTTGAGCAACCACATTTGCAACCTGTTTTCAAAAAATCAATTGCTTGTTCATACTCTGTAGAACTACTACTGTTGCTGTAAGAATATATGTATAATTTTATCACGTTGTTGGTTGATCCCATGCTCCGGATTTCAGCTGTTGTTGTTCTTAATCAGCAAGTATTGTGCTTCTACTTCCTTTTTGCCTTTTTAGGTTCCTTGCTCAATTAGTTTCCTTCACCCTCCTAGCCAAATCACAATCAGGTTTGCGTAGTAGTAGATTGGATTGGAAAGTCCAACAAGTCATTAATATGTTGAATTATTCGGCAGATAATCAGAATGCTTTAATTATACGTTAAGGTGTCTATAAATTATTGATCCGTATCTCTTGATAATTATGACGCATCTACTCACTTCTTCTATAATTTGTAGACATGAACCAGGAGATGGAGGCATTGATTTAAGTGGGGTTATACGATAATAATACAGTATAAGGTAAATATGTTAATTTTTATTATATCATTGATATTATATATTATCAATATTGTAGGGTGGGCGGAGAGTTAGGGAGAGAGATGTAGTTAACTTGGAAGAAGTCTTATCAAGATACGATAAAAAGAAAACTATCGCTATCTTGGTAGCTTGATCCGAATAGATCTATAATTATGTCGCAAAGAAGAAAAGATATATTTACTAAAGGCGCAAAAGATATCCGGATGAATTAAATATATATTCTGATTTGATTAATTTTATCGAGTCTCATCCACTCGATAATAATAGCTAACTTTTTTTATCATTCCTATAATATTGTTATAATTTCTTTCCTTGTATTAATATGAATCAAATAATATGATGTATTTATTAACAATTTGGTTTTCTAAATTGCTTGTAACAGTCACACACATTCAAAATTATGAGAACGATAATTTAAAACAACGTCGTCACTGAACATAATTGGAATGTCCATTTCAATAAAGATTCTGTTTTTAATTCAAAACGATCCTGAATGTTTAATAACGCTAATGAAAATGTTATAGACTTTAACAACCCGAAGGTAATATGCCCCACCCAAAGGGTGTTCTGTCAACAACTCTTAAATATCTAGACGATAATATATAATACCCAGTACATATTATTGGTAAAACAATAGACGAATCGTCACGTAACAATTGTCCACGTTATCTCTGTTTATTACATAATCACGAACTGTATTTCATATAAATAAAGGAATATATGTGTCGATTGTTGATATTCACGGTAATAATATTGTTGTCTTGCAATTTACTCATTATGCTAGTAAAGCATTCACATTGAAATGCAAGACAGGATGCATGGGTTTCCTCCAAGCATAATATCCAACTAGACCAGTTAATCATAATAGACCATTGCTAGTCATATTATTAGTAATTAGGTCAATTCATTACAAATCATTTACTCTTTACATTGTAATTCCGTTATAAAGGTCTGTTCTTTTTGATAACAAAATTCCAGAGTTGTGCTTATGCAATTGTTGCATTACATAATTTATTTATAGCGTGTTCAATGAGTAATCTCTATAGATCAACACTTGCATGAAAGCATTCCTGTATTATATAAAGTTTTTGTCTATGTCCTGTCACTGAATTATAAAGTTCCTCTCTCGATAACGGCTTTTTTTTTTTTTTTTCATTAGTAAAACACTTTTATAAAGCCAGTTATCGGATCACATGCTAGAATAGTCCTCATTATAATTGAATGTTCCGATTGTCATGCCAAAACGCGAAGAAAAAAAAACAAGCTTAGAGCAAGATTCGAGAGGCCTCCAGACCTCCTTTTCTTTTCCAATACGTTTTTGCGCTCTTATTAATCAGGAGCCCGAAAATCGGGTCCGCTCCCTCCGAAAGAAAAAAAAATAAATTGAGCATTAGATTACTTTTTCGCATTATGTTCCTGTTTTTACATATTGTTTCTTTGGGTCTGCCATGTGGGAGTACTGCTGTTCGTTGCACCATTTTTTCTTTGTGCAATCCTCTTCTGTATGAATGCTCTGACCTGTTGGTGTCCTACTTCTGTCACAACAAACATGCACTTCCTTGCGTTGCTCCAAAGAACAACCCCTAAAGTCTGAGCATAACGAAGAACATTGTCATAGTCTGCCTGACATCGGAACTGTTCGTACAAATGTCCTGGGAGCCGAATGTGTCTTGCATTAGACAGACTGGCATATTGTAAGTATAACATAATAAGGTCTACTCTAATAACTTACCTTCCGATGCCTGCAGTCTATTCCTTTCCATTTCCCACAATCTAATCTGATCAATAACGGTCAATGGTAACAACGGCATTGATTTTTTCATTTGGGGATGTGCATGGCTATTAAGATAAGAGATTATCTAAAACATCGTAAAGATAAAGTAGTATCAATATACAGACAATGTGTTTTCCGTCGCCTCTCCCAGTATGGTTCCCCTGTACACCCACCTGCTCGGCTGTTATCCCGTTCGTCAATGCTTCTTTTATACTATCTCTCGTTATCATCCCACACACCATATTAGCAAATCGACTTTTGAGATCGCAGAACAAATTCAGCACGGCAATCTGTAATGGTGAATCTAAGCAGAAGACAACTTACGTTAATCAAAAGGGAAGTATTACAAAATAATATCACATAACTGCAAACCTGTATATGCGTATAATTTATAGTTTGTCTCGAGTATTATGAAGCCTTGCTCCGTAGCAATATCTTCCCCAGCGACTAGATTCACGGCTGATGGTACAGGATGTCTACCCAATAGTGCACTGTTGCCGGAAGTTAATGTCGTGGCAAGACGGGTTGGGTAATAACGCCTTGATGATCTCTATGGATGAATAAGAAGGTTAAGACATGGTTATTAAATAGTAACTCTTAATCGGCATCAAACAAAGCAAACCTTTCTTCGATATAATAGACCAAAGTTGGCTAAATCCTCAACTACTTGCTTCTGCGTATCCGTTAATTGTTCGACAGAGTAATCCTGCCATGAAGAAACCAAAATTATCAGTCACAGTAAGCAGAACACCTTAAACCATAATGACCTTAATTTCGCACTGACCTGTCCCAACTCGAGACTCCCTAACATAAAAAAAAAGTTTAAAACTTCAACAAGGTCCATCTGTAAAACCTGAAAAATTGTTAACACCTTGTTAGTAAGGTGCTGCAGCAGAGGCCCTAATATCAAAGATTAATCTTACTTCAGCATAGTCCAAATATTGTAATAAGAATGCCCAGACTTGAGTGTTGACATCTTGTAACAAAAACTGAAAACCCTTGTTGGTAATCTTCAACTCATTAGTATCCCTAATTTCATTGAATATTGTTAGCTAATATCAGTTATCTGATAGCGGACACTGTATTAATAAGTGATCTTACAACCTCAAAGACATTAATCCCGATCTCACAAGCAAATCTCGCACTGCCTTCTTCGGTGTCTGCATGCTAGCTGTGCCGACCATATAGTGTAATATAGATTCCCACTGTCTTGTTGCGTGATTATCTAAGAAGGCTACCACGTTCTCTGGTCGATGTCTATCAACCGACGAGGATGGGACTCCAAAGCTTTGGTGTTCGCCTCTAAAAGACGGAAAGAGGGGTAAATATAAAAAACGACAAGTAACAGACATAACAGCATAATGACTAACGTAAACGGATAACCAACCCTCCGGTCAAAGCATTCCGAAATTGTTCGCGAAATGTGGTATTCATAACCATATGTCCGTGATCGTCCATCAATATGTAGAGTTTTGACATTTTCTGCAATGCTTCATCTAATTTCCTTTAAAGAAAATCGAGCAGAGTTACCTACTTGTCCTTTTTTGCATTACCCAAACATCTCGTGGAATCAAATCAAATTGGCAATCGATATTCCGTCGTTATTTGTACGCAAGTGAGAGATAAAAATACACACACTGTTCCCTCTGACTGGTAGACCCATTGATGAAGATCAGATTTCGAAAGTTGTTCTTCAGTGAAAAGCAGTGACATAACTATTTGCTTAGCAAGAGGTGGAAGTAGCCTTTATTATTTTTGAAGTATATGAGTATATAGTATTAAATAATATCAAATATCAGAGAAATAGTACCAACTAGGAGACATTATTTAAAACATTCGCAGTCTGTGAGGTAGTAGTTGTATTCAAGTGCAAATCAGATCACGCGCACGCAGTCATCGTCAAAAGACGGTGTAAAGATTCTAAAACGTGTGCCTTTCTAAACAATCAGGAAAACATATCTAAAGCTCACTTTGTAAGATCTGGATTGTTGATCTTTCTTTGCACCGAATACTACTCTATCCTTTCGGGTGAACTACCAGACTGCTTCAAGACTATCTTAACAACCTGAATATGGCTAAGCATGTTGCAGACTCCAAGTATAGCCTATCCAAAGTAGCTCTGGGTAAGGCCTCAAGGTGTTCGTATATATTGGTTTTGAAGTGCGAGATCGTCGGGACAGGCATCTTGAATGTTGATTTTGCGAAGAGTGTTCATCCGCCTTCAATTTTGTTAGTGTCACATACTTGCATGTGCCAATCAATCACACAATTGGGCGTGCTCAAATTAATCCGGCGCGTTTGTAAGTTATTATTATCGGCTGTACAATAATAATAAAGCTACGGCAATGTTATGGAGAGTTGCAACAGCCTTTCTTAGCCAAATATGTCACCAGTTTGTTGAATTGACTATGTAATGCACGGATTAACTACTACTACTACGAAAGGATATATAATTTCCGTTTACATAGTCAACCTCGTTAATCCGAAGTCAACGGGACCGAAGCTTAAGTTCGCATCTTTGGGTTAACGAGGTTTGTTCTCAATAATCCGAACTTGTATTGGATTCAATAATTATTCGGTTTACAACTTAAGTCTTTATTATTGTTCAGTTATTATTATCACAACGTACACAAAATGGTTCTACACGCTTCCACCTGCTAACGTCTGATTATGTCGTCGCGCTTTGAGGTGCGAAAAAACTGTCAAGATGTAATTATCGCTTACGTTGTATTTCACGTACTTTTTTCCAGTCTGCAACAGTCCAATTCCTTCCTTTCCATTGCCCACTCGAGTCGAATTTTTTCCTAAGACGAGAGAGGCCTTTTTAAAGGAATACACTTTCTTCATGAGGTGCATGGTGAACTGTTCTTGTGGAAACTCGTCGGTTTTTAGCTTTAGAAATTGCTTTAGTAATTTCTCTCAGATTTTGTCGTCGTGTTTTTTGTTCGCGGTAACAGCGGTTTTCAATTTTTGTCGACACTGCTGATTGAGAGAATGCGTGGCCTTGAGACCTGATCGTTTTTGCGGAGATTTTCCTGATTAGGCTGCAAAAAACCGTTGAACTGTTGCATCATTGTAACCTAGTTTTTTGTTACAATTATAAGCACTTTGTCAAAACCCATTTATGCAGCAAGGTAAAAAATAGGGGGTTTTTGTTACAACCTGTTCTATTAAATCAAAATAAACATACCATTTAGACAAATAGTACAGTAGATGGTACAAAAGTTGGTTTTTTTATTACAGATAATTTTTTTTCAATATCATAAATATAAAAATGTGCAATACTTTCCATATATATATTGTATTTAGTTTTTTAAAAGAAGAATTTACAAGTGGATGTACAAAGTCCAGTTTAAGCTGTTTTTATCTATCTACTTACATGTAAAGGAAGCCTATAATAGTAGTAATAGGATTTGACACCTTTTGGCACTGTATTAATGTCCCCCACACTACCACACAAGGTGCAGTTTGATTGTTATAATGTCCCCCCGCCCCTCATGCACAAGGTGCAGTTTGATTGTTATAATGTCCCCTGCCCCTCACCCACACTACCGCACAAGGTGCAGTTTGATTTTATTATTATATGTCCCTCAACAGAAAAGAAATACAGAACATACTTTGAAAAGTATTTGTACGTAATGGTTTGAAAGCACTCGGGCTCATACTGATATGCCGCCACCCCTTGAATGACTTTGTTGTTGACGATTTCTTTGGAATTGACCACGCCAAACCTTGATGGCTACCTTATTTGGAGTTGTATCCATGTTTCATCGCCGGTGATAACATTTCTGAGGCCGTCCAGAGCGTGCTTCCTTCTACTACTACAACTTTTGACATGTCAGCGGTAGCTGTGCCCATTTTCCCATTCGACGAAAATGTAGTATCGTTGATGTTCGCGAGTAGAATTTTCCATTCGTTTTATGTAGGCAACTTCAAGCGAGAGTTTCTCAAGAGTGAGTAAAAGTTTGGCTCCATCGTTGATTCGCAAAACTTTTCAGCCACTACCACCCCGAGGACCAATTATGAGAACATTTGGCCAGCCTTGAGGGATTTTCCAGGTAAAGTATAATTTCTGCTTTAAGTTCGTTCAGTCGGTAAGTTATCGAAATGGAGTTTATCTAATTTCTTGCTAGGCTTATGAGGAATATTTTACTAGGAGGAGTAAGTGAGTGAGTCTATCTGTAGGTATATAGTGTGAAGAAAGAGGAGACTCCAGCGTTGAGGCAGACTGGATTGTGACAAATCAGTTTGATGAAAATTGGAACCATGGACAGGTGAAGAACGAGGCTTTTGCTAACGGATGGAACGGATGGAGCGAATTGTGAAAAAGTGGGTAAAGTTTAAGTTCGGCGTAGTTTTATCACTATCGCTATATACGCAAAAAATTCTAATTGGAAAAGATCGACCAAAATTTCGGAAAACACACTTCCCTATTACTATCCAATTTCTTACAACCCATTCAAAAACTTTCGACACTATTCAGAATGCCTTTTCTTTTCCGCACGAGTCCACTGACAACTATTCGCTCCCAATTATCCCTCCTCCGTGCCCGTACAAAAAAGCAGATATCACCACAAGCAGCCCAGAAACTGGCACAAAAGCAGACAACAAAGACGCCCAAGAAAGCAGTCCAAGCGCCGGCTGACTCTCGATATGAAATCATGAAACGGATTCTATACCAGACTCCAAAGACTGATATGCCACCTATGACAGAGGAGGAGCTGGACAGACATGAGATAATTGAACGTGCATGGAAGCTATTAATGAGAAACAGGAGAGAGGCTCGGGAGCGGGAATTACAAGCAAAGTTTAGAAAAATGAAGCAGGCGAATAGAGAACTAGAACGAACAAGTCTTACTTTATTTAAAGCAGCTCAGTCTATGCAACCCAACACAAGATTTCCGAAACAAATGAAAATTCCAACTGAAACACCACCCTTGTCCGGGTGGAATTATAATTATACTCCACCTAAAGCGCCCGAGAGTGAGCGGGAATTGCCTACATCATAGTGAAAGTAACAAGAGTCTGTTAGTGTAATTAATTAAACAAACACTTTTGTAGAAAAAAGTATGTGGGAGGGGTTTGAGGGTTGGTGGCTTGAAAAAGAAACGGCGGTGACAGACAACTGTATATCCCAACAATTACGAATTCATGATCGATCGATTTACCTGTAGGTAATGCTGTTAGTAAGCAGAAAGATGCCAAAAACTTCCTCCGAACTTTGTCATCTTGGAGCGCGACCTGAAAACTGAGCCTACAAGATACATGCATTTTTTATCCACGCCTATACTCATGCAGCATATATGATCGAAGATGTTTATTTCCACCTCGGCTTCCGAACATACGACGTGAAGTCCTGAGCTGTGTACGCGTGAGAAACCGGACATGATAAAATTTCTAGGGACTCCGTTGCATGCTCGTGCCCATATATGAGTAATATACAGTATTATGATAATAATAGTAGTCCCTTTATCAGGATATTGTTCCAATGGGCATTTACTCAAAATATTGCTGTTTTGACGCGAAACGTACACGATTGTAGGTTCTGCCCCAACTCCAAGATATCCGCTCGTTGGTGCTGATAATTCAATTGCCCCATCTTCCTTTACCGTACGGCTTAGTCTCTAATGAGTTCTCATAGCGAATTACTTTATGATAAGCTTCTCAACGGCGATAGGATATCGCTTATTATCTTTAGACGTATTATTGGAGTATTGTTCATGACTATTGGGTCACAGAAATTTAGGTAGACATATTAGATTGCTAACCAAATTCAACGAGTCGCTAGATCAGGCATAGTAAAATCGGCCAAGTGAATCTTTTAATAACAGATGCCAGTGAAATGTCTTAACTAGGAAGGAACATGAGCATAATCGTGAAGAAAACTGCTTGATGTGGAAATTATAAGAAGGTCCAGCAAAAAACCCTGATTGTCAGGTTAAGAGTATGTGATGCACTACGTGGAGGGTTCGCATTATAGTCCTCTATTTATGACAAGCTTTATAAATCTTTTGTTCAACAGAGCTTATGCGTTCGCGTTCCCGATCTCGCATCATCATCTCCCCAATGGCGTGCGAGCTTCTTCATAGCTTCCAACGGTAGACTCGGGCCTCATATAGTTTGAGAGATTTAGTCGATGTCCTGAATTTCTAAAACGATTACATTGAATGATGATTATTCACGAAAAAATCTCACTGAAATAAAGAGAGCCAGGCGAAATAATCTCGGAGCTAAAAAAAAAAAAAACAAAACTCACATCTATGAATCATTGAGTTTATCACGCTAAATAAAGAGACGTTACCTTAACGTGCTCATCTCTGTATTACCCACCAAGGTTTGTCACTAATAACAGATTGTCCAGCGTTTCCTCTTTCTCATTTAAGAGTGGAAACGATATTCCTTGGTATAATAATCGTGTGAACATCTTCGATCGGACTTTTTATTGATTTTTATTATTATTACCATTACGTATTTTTCAAGCCGGATCTAAAAATCACCCTCGTCATCGCCGTCTTCTGAGCATGCTTCCAAACTCTCAACTCCCGATAAGATTGGATTATTCCATTCATCTATTAACTTTATTTCAAAATCATTAAACATCGTTCGTTTACGTTGTTGTGATGGCGATTCCTCATCCGACGACGACGATGAACAGCCAGAATATACAAAGTCATTCAGTGTAATACAATTAGAGACTTTATATCCTTTGGCAAAAGATATACTCGTTGCTAATGTCTGTTGAAACGGTGTCTTTGGTTCTTCGGTACTAGAAGTAGAACTATTCGTGAATGGAATAGTATCCTCAGCACTATCCTCACCAGAAGCCCACATATAGTCTTCAGTATCTGCAGCCGACACAGCATAGTCCCATGGATCTAACACCCACATGTCATCTTCCTCTTTTTCATCATCCTCAATGTTGGCATAATTATCATAGTTATCCATAATTATCATTTTCGATAATGTTCCTAATCGGGCTCTCGGTGTCATTCGCAGAAACCCCCGATCAACCACTATTTCTCCCGTAATAAGATCTATCTCATCAGACTCTTCGGTTAAATCTCTTCCGTATCGAATATATATGTCTTCCATCGTCCTCTTGAAACGTAATTTACTCAGTTCCTGGAGAAGATCGACACAAGGTTCACATTCCTTGGGTTGCTTTCTCGGTCTACCACGTTTTCTTTTCTTTGGTGGCTCCTTCAAGCCTTCCTGCGTTGAAATTTGAGACTGAGAGAATTTGTTCTTGGAATGTTTTTCGGCAGTTGCTTTTGACATGCTGGAACTGAATTTAATGTATATGAATATTACTTATCAAGTGCAAATAAGCTAAGGTCTATAATAATAATTAATATACAAGTGTGTAGCGAATAAACGGGTTGCAAGCGCGTTGGCGTTGTGCGTGAACGTGGTACAACAGTTATTAACATTCTTGTACCGATGAGATCATCGCGAACAATACATGGAGACGAAATGAACATAGAACACGTCAAGAGACAAAATTCTGGGCCACAGATATAATTTATTTTAACCAGGTTACCTTTCTATTTATGCTTTATACATGACGAATAATAATGAAAGGTTTTTTTAACAGCGAAATTCGACAAAGCTGCTTTTTTATTAAATTTGTCATTCAGCAGATGCCTCACTCCGAAGATTGATTTTTGCTGTTCAACAACTTTTTTGCTGCGGTTTTGCTTACATGCCCGCGTGTAAGTCTGCAAGGTAAATTTTTTACGTGTCCTTATTGCTAAATTTACGCGTATAAGTAATTCTACCCAGCGAAAGGCCATGTTATTCTTAACACTTTTGCCTTTTAAATAACCCTCCAAATAAAGAAAACTAACTATGGTAGACCTGAAACCACAGCGTCCGCTCATTTACAACTAAATTTCTTTTTAATATGATGCATGGGAACAGAACTGTTATTAAACAACAGCTAACATTTATGCTTGGCGATTATGTGTACAGTCGACTCTCTTTATAAGAACTACCCCGGGCAATCCTTATAACCAGCGGTCATTACATGCAACGTAGTGATCATTTAAATAATGACAAAGCCTTCTCTCTTAACTGATAAAAAAGATGTCCACTTGCATAATAATAATTTATTGGCACCCGACAACATGTGATATATCAAAATGTCATGAGAGATGAGAAAAAACTCCGTAGACGTCGATATCGTGTTCAACGAAGACGGCCCCGATCATTAATACTGTAGAAAATTCGTCGCTTTTCCGATCCTTCGCTTATAAATCGTTTCATTTTATTCGTAACACGGGCTATCATATTCGATTATTTGATTTTTTTTAAGCGTCATTCACTAAGATACAGTCAAATTATCTGTTTACAAAATAAGCATACAAGAACATTAAGCCCTACGTCAATGCAGTATTGTATCAAATAATGGTTGATTTGCCTGTTAAATAAAATCTTTTACCTGACACGCTTTTGACGTCATTCATCGTAATCCTCTAAATATGAAATCGATGGACGTAAAAGGCAAACGAAGGTTACAAAGTAATTGTTCACGATCGTAATGCTGACAATCGCGAGAATAAAGTTGATAGCACATTAGGACACTATATAGATAGAGCTTTATGAGAGACAAATTGAATAGTAGTCGTAATGGTTGGCAGAACCCCTACATCGCTTATCAATTGAAGCGGATGTCACGTAAATTTGCTTTGCCCTTTACACAATCCCCAATACTTTTGACAAGTGAATGTGGATGCTAGACGTGTCAACTATGTTGATGGATTCTTACAACATATCAATTGTTGCTAACAACCAGCGTTGATGGCTTCACAATTAATATAAACGCATTTACGAAGGTTACGCACATTGGCTACCCAGTCTTTCTGACATTGTCACCTGAAAATTCAATGTCTGGTTTGGTTATGGCCATAGGCATCTATAACGATTATTATTTAATTCAAATTAGTACATTCAGTATATGTTACTATGCCCACTGCTTGCTTCGACAAGATCAACAGCAAGTAAGTGAGAAAAATAAATAAATAAATAAATAAACTGTTCTCGCTACTGGTTCTCTGCTGAAATAACGATGGCACTTGCTCCTCCTCCTCCGTTGCAAATTCCAGCTACGCCAATCTTTCCGGCTTTGTGTCGAAGCACAGAGAGCAAAGTACAGACAATCCTTGCACCCGAGCATCCGAGTGGATGGCCCATAGCCACTGCTCCACCAAATGCATTGACTTTGTCCTTATCTAATCCGAGAAGTTTCAAATTAGCGAGAGCTACCACAGAAAAGGCCTCATTGATCTCGTAATAATCAACTGATGACTCTGGAACGTTGGCATGTTTCAGAGCTTTCGGGATTGCCTTCGAAGGCGCTGTTGTAAACTCCAAAGGTTGCTGATCGAAAAATCCATACGTGTATGATTTTGATTAGAGTTGTTGTTTAATTGGATGACGCCAAGAAAGAAGAAAAAAAAAAGATAGTATTGTAATATGGATGACAACGACCAACCTGAGCAGCCTCACCCCAACCCAATATTTTTGCAACAGCCTTGATGCCTAGTTCACGCGCCTTATCTCCACTGATAAGAACGACAGCTGCTGCTCCATCACTCAAAGGAGATGAATTGGGTGCTGTTACTGTACCATTGTCAACAAAGGCCGAACGCACTGCTCGTAGCTTGCCGACATTAAGCTAGAAAAACAGAGTAAGTAATTAAATGACAGCAAAGCGTGCGATGAAAGAGGGAAAAGACTGACATTGGTAATCTCGTCATCCTGTGTAATAACTTTATCGGGCTTCCCTCTACCTCCAGAGGCAGTTATAGGGACAATTTCATCTGCATAGTATTTTGCCTCAAAGGCTGCCTGAGCTCGTTGGTATGATGAGATCGCATAATCGTCCTATTATGGGCAATAAAAATATGTATTATAAAAAAATATATGCCGCGATAGCCCGTTTAAAAGAAACGTACATCGCAAAAATATGTTGCAACTAGTCAATACCTGCTGTTGACGAGTAAATTGGTATTTTTCTGCACATTTCTCGGCAGCAATTCCCATGATATTGTTATGCTTCGCATCGGTTAACCCATCTTTAACAATACCATCGACAAGAGTTTGATCACCATACCTAGACCCAAACCGTGCTTTGGGGGCATAGTATGGTGTATTACTCATAGACTCGGTCCCACCAGCTACAACAATCTGTAAGCATCTTGGATATGAGTGCTTCAGCGATCAAAGACATGTACAAGTCAACCTGATCACTTGATTAAAAACCTTACATCCGCATTGCCAGTCATGATAGCTTGTGCACCAATGATTATGGCCTTCATGCCAGAGGCACAGACTTTGTTTACGGTTGTTGCAATGACATTCTCGCTAAGTTTAGCTCCCAAGGCTACTTGACGTGCGGGGTTTTGACCTGAACACAGAACGGTGGTTTTTTAAGTATGTAAATATTGTATACATACCGCCACAACATAGTAGCAAAGCAAAAAGTCAGTCACCTAAATTAGCTGAGAGGACATTTCCGAAAACTATTTCTTCGACGAGATTAGGCTCAATGTTGGCCTTTTTTAATGCAGCTGTGCAAAATAAATAAATAATAAAATTGGAACTTTTAGACTGTGATATTCTAGTGTTAACGAATTAATCGTAGACGTTGGAAGATTCTAAACATTTGTTACCTTCGACAGCAATACTTCCTAGTTTAGTAGCAGAGAATGAAGCCAAAGAGCCATTGAATCCCCCCAGAGGAGTACGAGCAACAGCGGCAATGTAGACGTCTGCAATCGATGATGTCAGATGACATCAAGTTCTATTATTAGATACACTATAAGAGTAACTCTCTTCTATTGTATTCGAAATTACCTCTTTGAGCGACCATGATGACGATTACGACAGAGAACCTAGTACCAAGCTGGAGAATTAGAGATGCGGAGAAAAGAAGGTTTATATTTATTGATTTTTTTTTTGCCGGTTTTATATTCCACATTGTTACACGATTGACATTATTGATGTACATGATAAGCTAAAATAGTTTAAAAAGATGTTCTACGAATTTGTAACGAGACCTGAAAATAATTAACTTCTCACGGTCGATTAAATTGGGTAACGTTTCTTTCTGTAGTGCACACTGTGTTTTTCTATCTCGGTACAGCCAATGGGGTTTTTTAAATCGATACCGCACAGACACTTAAAGACCTGTTTAATACTAAAAAGGTTATATGATGACTCCCTGGTCCTGATGCAAGGGGGCGAATATGCAATACATGTTTACTATTTGTTTCTACATTAAAAAAGTATTCCGTGATTTCTCAATGATCAACAAATACGAAATACCGACTGTTAGACACACGAATCATCAAATTATTACCGGATCTGCAAAATTTACTATAAATTCGATATTTTTCAAAATCTTCATTTTTGCGAAAGACTGTTAATAAATGTTACATGGTTTTGAAGCTATTGATCATACAGTTGAGGCTGTTTATAGTGAACCTGGCTATGTCAGTGCATACTGTAATCATCATGTAACGTTTTATATTTATTATAAATAATCGTCGATTTTTAATGATTTAGTACCAAAGCTACTCGATAAACAATATGTAAAGAATATCTGGAATTGATAAACATAATAAAGGATTACTATTCCATTGCTGCGTGCATATCACATGACTTTTGCTGTAGTGAATGCTGAACTAAAAGCCTCAGACCGGAGCGGTTCACTATAAACAGCCTCAACTGTATTTTATAAAGTAAGACAGAAAATTTTATTTACATTCTTTGTTGTGAAGTTACAGTACAATGACGACACAAAAACATTTGCAAAGAGTGAAGAAGAAATGAAGAACGAAAATCGCGTTAAGCAATAGTCGATCAGCCGAATAACAATATTATCTTTATAATGGACTTATCAAACATGGCGATGATGTCATTTTAGAATACTTACTTTCAATTTTCAATTTCCAAAAAAATTAATCGTCAGCCAATCACGTTCACGAGTTGTGCGGAAAAAATGGGAGTCGCTGTGTGAATTCTTAAGTTCTTATCTGAAGCGTAAAATAAAACCGAGTCATGACACAACATAATTGTACAAAATTTGGTAGCTAAAATTAGTAGAAAAGTTTTGACAAGAAGCTTTTGTTTGCGGACAACTTGAAAGTCATCATCATCGTTCTAAATAATAACCTTTTATTAATAATAATAAAAAAGCAAGTATAGAATTTAATTGACTAGTCAATTAAATACGCAAATCGAGTATTAACACTGAATTTAAAAATCAACCCATTCCCTCGATTTAACAATTATAGAATTTGTTGTTACAATAATCGTTGGTAGATATTCGCGTCAGGAATAGAGACAGATCGCAAATGCACTAGATAATATATAAATCAGTTCAGCTTTAAGTGACGTTAAGTTAGCACCGGTTATCACGCTCTCCGGACCCCAATTAACGTGCAAATTATAAAAATATCAAATCAAGCCAAACATACACAATACGTAGAACATGCACAACTGTTGGGCGACGAGCAAAAAACATTGTTATAATCAAGGTTCGAACGGCGAAAAAAGTTTAGGCACATGAATGAGACAAAATGCAAACCAGTAGTGCATAATCAGATGCATACTTACAGTATGTAAACTTCAGTAAGCGACATCTTACAGAACGTATTACGCAGGGAGAGATGCATAAAAAATAAAAATAATATACATTAGAATCACGGTCACTTCCCCTCTCTTCTCCTCGTAGCATCCGAATGTATAATATCATGCTTAACTGCATATATAGAAATAAGACCGCGTATTGGTATTTTTTTTGTTGACAGCAATACAGTCTTTTAAATGGCTCAGTTCGCATTGCCATTCTAGAAATTGCTGTACTATAGTAAGATGATAAATATTTTTGTAAAAGTTACTATCGACTTGAGAATGTGAACGATAAAAA
This sequence comes from Paraglomus brasilianum, assembly GCA_910592345.1. Taxonomy (NCBI): domain Eukaryota; kingdom Fungi; phylum Glomeromycota; class Glomeromycetes; order Paraglomerales; family Paraglomeraceae; genus Paraglomus; species Paraglomus brasilianum. The sequence goes on from CAJVPI010000604.1 coordinate 15,839, forward strand.
TTTTGTTAGTGCGTCAAAGGTTGTTCAGTTAACCTCCACTTTCTGTTTGACAATTGCCGAGTATGCAATTTTGTGATTACTATGTACAGTACATTGCCGAGTCAACAATCGCGGGAGAGCAATCGATCGCTGACTTTGAGATTCAGCTATTTTCTGTGGCTCCTACTTTTAGCTAAATACGACAACAGTAAGTGACTTGTAATCTATACTTACTACTCACAACGTAGTGTCGACTAACCCTAGATAATTCTTTGCCCTCGAGTTAATCGATGGAAATAATTCGGAAGCCTTAATAGGTTGGGGGTATACTTGTATATATCTAACGACTAAACGGGCTACTTGTTACTATAGTCTTAACGCACAGCTTGCTATGATAGTAATGCTCAAGTTATAATGTTTCGGCTATTTAGTCAAGTACAGTCAATTATAGTAAATATTTCTTTGTGACGTACAGAGGGTACTCAAAGGTTTACGGATATTTTCTTATTGTGTGAATTGCTTGGTTTTTTTATGATAACAATGTTTTTCATAATAACACAAAACGTTTCTACACTATTGAATTAAATCTTTTGTTAATGGTTTAATATTTTGTTGGACCGCTATTTACATCTATTACTGCTTAAACTCGTCATGGCATGCTTTCGATAAGTCTTTTAATTTTATCTCGACCTCCAAGTTTTTTTCACAAGTCGTTCAAGCTCATTAAGTTTCTTTTTTTCATTTTTAAGGCTCGGAGAGATTTTTCTTCTCGAAATTCAATGGCAATAAATGGTTTACGACGAGCAACACAATTTTTAGTCCTACCGAGTTAAGTGCACGCCAAATGATTGAGACAGAGATTTCTTGTCCATTCTTCTTTTTCCAAAGATTCTGAATATCCTTGGCACATTTCCGACGATTCTTTTTATTAGTCACTAATCGTTTAAGCTTTTTACTATCTGAAGATTGTAAGAGATCTTTCGCTCTTGGTTTCTTCACCCTAACAAACAATGTACATAGCAAATCTAGAGTTTTTGGTCTCATTTACTTTTTTTAAAATATGACGAGGAATTATTTGCGATTATGGAAACTAGACGTCTTTTACTGTGTGTTTGTATGGTTTTAGCAGCGCATTAATATTATGAAAATTCGCAACGTAAAAAGTTGTAAAAATGAGGGAGAGCCAATCATATTTCGAGAATTTTGCCGCAGATTTTTCTAGAATCGATTTCCATCTTTGGTAAAATCCCAGACTGTAGTAGCATGTGCTCAAATTATGATCAAGTACAACCTAACAAGAATTTGAACCGAGTGGCTGGAGATCAAATAGTGTGACTAACGGCGCGTAAGTTGAGAATATGCTTATCTTTGTGAGTTTCTTCATGAAATGTTACTTGTTTGCTGAGAGACATGGTATAATATTCGCCTTACCCTATAATGATCACTCAGGAGGAAATGGAATACTTTAACACAAGAGACGCGTCTGAATGGTCTCTGCTTGGATTCTTAGAATGGCGGTCGCAATTTTCGGACTTCTCAAATAAAATGGCCGAGCACGGTGTCTTTTATTCCCTCGTTAAGAAAATTATAAACAAAAGTGGAAACAAATCAGAGGTGGCGCGAAAAGCAATCACAAATCTGAGGGTTAGAATTTCTCTCTTTTTTTGCTATACTGTACAAGTCGGTTGACAGGCCAAGGGGTGTAAGATTTAAAATCAGTGCTGCGACACACCAGTATGACCTTTGCCTAGTTATACAGTGTTGGACCCTTGCGTTCGTCGTGGTCTCTTGGTAGAATTTAATTCATTGCAGCGACACACTAGTATCAACCTTTGCCTAGTTGTACAGTATTGGACCCTTGCGTCCGTCGCTGTCTGTCAACAGGACTTCTAACTTGGTTATTGTCAAAGTGTCGAATCGTCGAATCATTGAATCATCGAATCTTTTTCTTTTCCATTGAGGATGAAAAGGCCTCGGTAGAGGTGAGAAAATTTTGGAATAATCGAGAAATGGCAAAATTGCAGGAGGTAATACAACTTCAGCAGTTAGAAAGGCAGAAGAATATCGGACGAATCGAGGCTTCCGATGTAAGATCCCATCATAGATGTTCCTTATTTATTAAATCATTATGGTCGCAAATATGCATTTATTTCAAACTAACATTTCTAATAGTGGAACTACGTTCTTGATCGAGATGAAGAACTAAATTCGCATGCTCAACTTGTTCGGAAGGGGAGACGGCACATTCTTGCTTCAGGTAGTCCAGAGGTGAGACAAATGGGTTTTTGCTTTTATATCTCTGTATCTCAATTTACCACTCGCCTGTTTTAAACAATAGGTCACTTCGCTGGTTGCTCCAGATGAGACGCCGCGTAAGGGATTGAGCAGTAAGAATAGTAATAGTAATACGGACAGTGAAGTCCTCAATGTGCAACTAAAGCGCAAATCTGCGAGTGATGACCCTGTAAGTGTTATTGCCGCTATTGCTATATTGATAGGATGCCAGTGCTTATTACTGGACATGTCTATCTGTAGTGCATGTGTTGTTAATCGGTTTAAGAAATTTTTACTTTAATTTAGATACTTGATCAGTGCCGAACAAAAAAAAGACTTTCCAGTGTTTCCCCGACTCCACAGGCGGCATCATCTCAAATGCAAATGAGTGATGTTTGGTCTGACGACGATGCCGAATTGGATATATTGGCTGGGATGTTGTCACATGAAAGCCCAGTCATCATCAACGATACGAAGGGACTGAAGCTAGGATTGCCACCTCGAAGCGAATCCAGATGGCTTATAAACGGGATTGATGTCTCGGAAAAATGGCATCGATTTAAAGAGAAATCGTTGGAGTTAGCGACAGAGAGTGGCCTTTTAGTAGAGAGTCACACTCAAGAAATATTGTATGTTTTGAACATGTTCTTCCTCCTGGTGATCCTGAGGTCTGATTTCAATTTGCTCTGCTCTTAGGTCTTTGTCGCATATTTTGCTTCTAAAACCAAAGCAACATTCCCCGTTAATGGTGGAAGTGTTTGGCAAAGATCTCTTAGAAATGATGTTCAGAGACATGCTGCATAGATTCACTAAGCAGGAGACAGAATTTGATTTTGAAATGTTTACAAAGCTTATGCAGATTGTGAAGGTATGGTTCTCTATTACTATGTGATTGGTGAAAAGTTCTTTATCGACTAATTTATTTTTTTTTTACAGCAACTGCAGCAGGAAAAGTTTACAAGAGATATTGCAGTTGCAGAACTTCAAAAGCTAATGATTGGTTGTTCATCTCGAGAGGTCACTATTTTGAAGGCCATCAGAAACATGTAAGATTGCACCAAATTATGAAATGGTAAAGCTTATCATAGCAATTAATATCTTTTATTTGTAATTGCTAGCATAGAAAAGGTTCCAAGAACAGCCTTGAAAAGCCCTGTTGGAGAAGTAGAACTTTGCATGACATATATCAATCCAGTCTTGGCACCCATTTTTGCCAACCCTGACCTTGATGTCTTTTTGCGCTGGTAAGCTCATTAATTATTATTATACAGTAATCTTTATATCCAGTCTCTGAACAAAAATTTGCAGGTCTAACAAGCAGGCACCCGAGTCCAAAGCAAGAAAATTGACAGGCCGTGCGAGACAGCCCGATGCCATCATAAACAATGTTGATCAGTTGTCTTGGGGTCCCAGTAGGGGGCATGGCGAGGCTAAGGTACAAGAAGAAGAAAAAAATCTATATAATCTCTGTAGTGATCTTGTCAGGGTTGCTGTCTTCAATAAAGATGGCATTGATTTTTATCACATGCAATGCATGCTTGGGTTTCAAGTCGTAGGTAAGACTGCATGTATTTATTTTAATTCGTTTAATTAATTAATTGATTACTGAAGGAAACGTTTAATAGGAAAACACATTTCGTTCTACCTTACCACCCTGCTACTACGATGGGTTATATGTTATGACGGAGATCGGTCATTTCGATGTTCCAATGTCGCTGGAACAACTTCCTGCTTTCCTTACCAACCTTGACACATTGCTCATTGTTGCCGATACATACTGGGTTAAGTGTTGCAGTCATCGAAATGGAATCAAACAAGCGCGATACGCTTGCTACGCCTAATTTCAAGAAGTTAATCGCAGACAGCCGCGATCGGCATCGTTAGTTGTCAGATACGATTTTGATTTGGTTAAGATATTATCCAGCAATTTATCCAAAAGACATTTTCTAGAACTACACAAGCTGTTTGTTATTACATGGCATTAGGCTCATTGAATAATGCAACCACTGAATTTGTTCAATTTAAATCCATTAAAGTGTTACTGAGTCTTGAAGTCAAAAACAGTGAATCATTTGTTTTGAGTTAACTGTTGCTTGATTCTTAATAATCAGAAGCAAGAATTTGCTTGCAAAGCATATATATTCTCATTTCAGAATCCCAGAACGTGGCATACTAAGGTATGAGTCATTTTCAATGTACAACTTTATTGCATAACTACAAATGCAGTAAATATAAGCATGAATAAACTCGTGTATAAATTGTAAAATTACAAGTTTTGTTCAACATTCAGAGCCACTAGATTATGAGATAATGGAAAATATTAGTATTGTAAACTGACTTTAAATCAACATGTAACTTTATATCTGCAGCTGAATCATAACTGTTCCTCGGTTTAGGCAGTCGTTGGTAAGACCTTACTAGAGTATCAAGACTTGATAAAAGGGGTCTTACATCACTATTATAAATAGTCTGCCATAAAGCATTGTCAAGAACATGCTTGTCCACCTTTTGAAGAAGGCGACAAGTACAGTATCTTTCCCATGGAAGACCTAGATAGACAGCGGAGTTCTTTAACCAGTAACGAAAAACGAATGATTATTCGCGTTCACCAATATTTTTTAAATACTCGAAAGTACCAGACGCAACGTCCAGACTTACCACTACGCAAGGAGGTTGCTTCGGTCCTTGGAATTGGTGAGGCAACCCTTGCGCGAGTGGTTGCTGAACATAATAGCGGTAAAAATGAAAAATTTTCAGAGCGTTTAGAGCGAAGAATGCAAGGGCGTCCAAGGAAAATTTAAACGATGATATATTATTGGTCGAAAGTGACAGTGAAGATCTCGAAGTTGAAGAGATTGATGACTAGTAATACTTTTTGTCTGTGTACATGTTTTAATAAATTTCTACTGATACATTCCTCAAAACCCAATTTGTAAGTCAATTTATTTAAGCATGTGAATGAATTTCAAAAAAAAAATTTTCTACTCAACTTTTTGCGCCGGACCATATTAATATTGATTTTTGTTTGATGCGTACTTGTGTCCCCCACCATACTGATTTTAAACGCAGCAGCTGTGTAACAAAATTCTATATTGTGTTATCGTTTGTGTGACATTTAGTACATTGCGTGACGACTCATGAGAGAATTTTTCAATCGCCCACAAGAAACAATATCTTAAAGTGAATATTAATGAGCATGGATAAGGAATGGTTAGATAAAATATGTGAAGACGGAATAGTCAAGTGCTATTTAGAAAGTGAAATCTTAAACAGTACGTTTGTCGGCCACGGTGGGTTCGCAGTTGTGTACAAGGCACAGTTGAAGTACACTGACATAACCGTCGCAATGAAGACGTTCTCTCTAAACACATATAGCGATGAGCAAGAATTGTACAAGAAGTTTGTCAAGGAGGTTTGTGTTATTGTTGTTATTACGGTCACTCGATAAACACTATCTGAAATCAGAGAATAAACAGATTTTGTGTATATTAGTTGAAAACTCATAAGAAAGTGAATGACCATCCGAACGTTATCCGATTTTTAGGATTACACAAAGGTCAGTCAGTATTAGTATATCAAGGCGAATATTAGAATTATGACTTATTCCGCCTTAAATATGAGTAGACACTTCCCACAATTATCACATGGTTTTTGAATTTGCTGATGGTGGAAATCTGTGTGCACATCTAAAAAGGCATTTTACTGATTTAACATGGAAAGAAAAGTACAAATTGGGTCTGGAAATTACAAATGGGTTAAGATACTTACATGTGCTTGATATTGTTCATAAAGATCTGGTAAGGTGATATCTATTTATGCATATGAAATAATGATTTGAATTATAATTATAGCATAAGTAATGCATGAGTTACTTGTACAGTCTTCTGCAAACATTCTAATTCAAGGGGGCATTGTAAAGATAGCTGATTTTGGATTGTCTAGAATGTTAAAACAAACTGCATCTACATCAAGAGGTGAAGGCAGTACAGCATATATTGACCCAGTCACCTTTGAAAATGACTCGTATAAACGAGGGATAAAGTCAGACATCTTTAGTCTTGGAGTAATATTATGGGAAATATCTAGTGGGAAAAATCCATGTGGAGGACGAACTCAAAGTTTTGAAATTTTTAAGTATAGATTGAAAGGCTCGAGAGATCCTCCTTCTCCAGAAACACCACAAAAGTACATTGAACTATATTCCAAATGTTGGGACCATGATCCTAATAAAAGACCATTGAGTGAAGAAGTGTATAAGCAATTAAAATCTTTACATGATGAGTCATTAATTTTGCATAACATGTTGAACTTGGGTCACTATAATTTGAGAGATACAGGAGTAACAGCTTTGGCAAAGGTTTTAGAATCAAATTCTTCTCTGACTTCTTTGGACCTTAATAATAATCAGATTGGAGATACAGGAGCAGCAGCTTTGGCAAAGGCTCTAGAATCAAATTCTTCTCTGACTTCTTTGGATCTCAAACTTAATGAGATTGGATATACAGGAGCAGCAGCTTTGGGAAAGGCTCTGGTATCAAATTTTTCTCTGACTTCTTTAAATCTATATAACAATCAGATTGGAGATACAGGAGCAGCAGCTTTGGCAAGGGCTCTAGAATCAAATTCTTCTCTGACTTCTTTGAATATCCAGTTTAATCAGATTGGAGAAACAGGAGCAGCAGCTTTGGCAAAGGCTTTAGAATCAAATTCTTCTCTGACTTCTTTGGACCTTAATAACAATCAGATTAGAGATACAGGAGCAGCAGCTTTGGCAAAGGCTCTAGAATCAAATTCTTCTCTGACTTCTTTGGATCTCAGATTTAATGAGATTAGAGATACAGGAGCAGCAGCTTTGGCAAAGGCTTTAGGATCAAATTCTTCTCTGACTTCTTTGGGTCTTAGTGTTAATCAGATTGGAGAAACAGGAGCAGCAGCTTTGGCAAAGGCTCTAGAGTCAAATTCTTCTCTGACTTCTTTAGATCTATATAATAACCAGATCAGATATACAGGAGCAGTAGCTTTGGCAAAAGCTCTAGAATCAAATTCTTCTCTGACTTCTTTGGTTTTATATCATAATCAGATTAGAGATACAGGAACAGCAGCTTTGGCAAAGGCTTTAGAATCAAATTTTTCTCTAATTTCTTTGAATCTCAGATTTAATGAGATTAGAGATACAGGAGCAGCAGCTTTGGCAAAGGCTTTAGAATCAAATTTTTCTCTGGCTTTTTTAAATCTATATTATAATCAGATTAGAGATACAGGAGCAGTAGCTTTGGCAAAGGCTTTAGAATCAAATTCTTATCTGACTTCTTTGAATCTCAATTCTAATCAGATTGGAGATATAGGAGCAGCAGCCTTGGCAAAGGCTCTAGAATCAAATTCTTCTCTGACTTTTTTGAATATCCAGTTTAATCAGATAGGATATACAGGAGCAGCAGCTTTGGCAAAGGCTCTAGAATCAAATTCTTCTCTGACTTCTTTGGACCTTAATAATAATCAGATTGGATATACAGGAGCAGCAGCCTTGGCAAAGGCTCTAGAATCAAATTCTTCTCTGACTTCTTTGAATCTTAGTTATAATCAAATTGGAAAAACAGGAGCAGCAGCTTTGGCAAAGGCTCTAGAATCAAATTCTTCTTTGACTTCTTTGGGTCTTAGTGTTAATCAGGTTGGAGAAACAGGAGCAGCAGCTTTGGCAAAGGCTCTAGAATCAAATTCTTTTCTGACTTCTTTAAATCTATATAATAATCAGATTGGAGATACAGGAGCAGCAGCTTTGGCAAAGGCTTTAGAATCAAATTCTTCACTGACTTCTTTGGGTCTTAGTGCTAATCAGATTGGAGATACAGGAGTAGCAGCTTTGGCAAAGGCTCTAGAGTCAAATTCTTCTCTGATTTCTTTAAATCTATATAATAATCAGATTAGAGATACAGGAGCAGCAGCTTTGGCAAAAGCTCTAGAATCAAATTCTTCTCTGACTTCTTTAAATCTATATGATAATCAGATTGGAGAAACAGGAGCAGCAGCTTTGGCAAAGGCTTTAGAATCAAATTCTTCTCTGACTTTGAATCTCCATTCTAATCTGATTGGAGATACAGGAGCAGCAGCTTTGGCAAAGGCTCTAGTGTCAAATTCTTCTCTGACTTTTTCTAATTAGTTATTATGATAAAATTAGGTATTAGTATGTAAACTGTTAAAAGACTCTTGAATTAAATTTATCTGATTCTTTTCTATAAATCAGATTGTGGATACAAAACTATGGTTGTGGCACAAATAAATTAGTAGTTATAATAGCATGTTTTTAAATCTTTATTACCAAATATAAAGATATTGTATTATTATGTATTTATATTGTCAGTTTGGATATAATAATAAAAATATGCAAGCATTCAAATTGTTGGTGTAATAGTAACAGATGTTAAAAAATGTGCCTGTCACAAATGTGTTATGAAATTGCATGCATCATATACAATAGGATGCAAAAGTGTCCCCCCACCTCTAGTTAACTACTCCAGTTGCCTCAGCAAAAAAGTAGTGCATAGCCAATGAACAATTGTGTCATATGCAGATCTTTTGTAGATCTTTTGTGTTGCATACATAATAAGACTTCCACCACCAAATTTAACTGTCCCTTTGACATGCTGCTCTGTCAACATACTGCAGGCTTCTTCCACACCCACTCATGTCCATCTGACCCTAGATGGTTAATCTTAGTTTTATCAGACCAAATAACACACTTCCAGTCTTTCACAGTCCAATATTGGTATTTTATTGTAAAGTCAAGCTGTTGGCAGACATGTCTTGGCAAAAGTCATGGCTTTTTCTTCTTTGTTGCTACCTTTAACCCAGCTTCTTTTAAGATGTGGCATACTGTCTGGGCACTAACTTCTATATTGCTGACATCCCTTAGCTCACAGGTGAGCTGGACAACATTATATGCCTTGCCTGAAGTAATTGCCTATTACTATGCTTATTGGTGGTGTTAAGTTTTGTCAGTCATCCACCACAACTTTTCTGTATTAGTATATCCATTCTCAACTTTTTATGTATCCTATCGATGGTAGCACAGCTGACACCTAATTGTGTGGGATGAAAGTCCATCAGTCACATAACATTTCGATACTGTCTGTCTATCAAATTCTCGATCATCTGACTTTAAACGATTTGGTGGCCACAGAAAACAATTGGCCAAGAACGAAACCAACAAATTTCGAAACTGTACCTTCCATTCTACGAATTGAGAAAGTAATTTG